>WURT03054845.1:0-14105 GCA_009936505.3 Holothuria glaberrima
TGGGGACGACATTGAGAATATAAACCATTCCGCATTTTTTATTCCTTGGCGAAGGCGAAATAAAAGCAATCTATGCAATTACGCTGGCAAGTGTATACATGTGTGTATATATGTGTGCTTGTGACGCTTGGCTTGTAAACAGGGTATCTCAAGATAACATCGATAGGCACTTCTCATACTTGGGATACAGAAGTATCATATTGAGAGGGAAGACCCTCTCGTTTTTGGTGGAAATCAAAGGTCATGTGAGGTCACCAGAGGTCATAAGTCGACACATTGTGAACACGATATTTCTATAGTTATGAAGCATGGATGTTTTTATACTTGGCATGTAGATACGTTAAGACAGAAGACGAATCCTGTTGGTTTTGGTAGAGGTCAAAGGCTATCTGAGGTCACCGGACTGAGGTGAAAATACGAAATTCTTAAATACTGTATACACGATATATCAAAAGAGCAATGATGGACAATTCTCATCCTTGGTATATGACTTTATCATATTGAGAGGAAGAACTATTGTTTTCAGTGTGAAGGCCAGAGGCCATTTGACCTCTGGGTCTCCTGCAGTGGATGAGGATACAGCATAACCAGGGCTGCTAACTGAAGTGTTTCTTTTTTTCTTTTTGCTGAGCGGGCTGCTGACCCCTCCCCTTCCCCTTGTTAACGGCCCTGGCTTAAGTTGCCGAATCAACTTGCATACAACATTTGCTTGTGTATTCCTACTGAAGATTGTTTTCCTACGAATGTAAATTCGACTCTCTGATAAGAATTGAAAGGACTTATCTCTTCTGAAAACCAAAGTTGACAGTTATGTCAAGGTCTGTGACAACCGCTATTGTCCACCATTCTTCCGAGGACTTAATTAAAGCATCTGAGACTCGAAAATTCTTTCACACACAGACTGATTTTTATTGAGAAGGGCATTGGGCCTTTGGGCATGTCTCATGGGGAACATACGGAGACAGAATTAAACGGCGGTAACTTGGGCGCAAGCCTCAGGCGCTAGTAGCCATCGAGGATCACCAGCATAAAAAAATGTAAAAATGCTAAAGGTCAAGTCGCCATTTCCTTGATTCTAGATCGATTATTTCTGATAGAGACAGTCCCCAGACGTCAATTTTTCGTCCGTGATCAAAAGCGCTAGCCTCAAGTTGATCAATCGTTTCCCTTGTGAGAAGATAGATGGATTGTTAAAGTTAGAAAATTTGAACGAGTCTAATAATCTATAAATTGACCAGTTCGCTAGTTCTTTTCATTTGGAATAAATAACAGGCCGAGAAAATTATATTTTACAAAGTCCAATACGTGTCACGACCACGGTATCGATATTTTCCCGAGATACATAAAGTACAATCAGCTAAGTAAAAATAACTACTATGGCACTGTGTCACGAAAAAATAAACTCTGACTTGTTGTTTTTCAAGAAAGGTTCCAGGAGACGTGTAAAACAGGAAGCCAATCGAACATAATCTGGAGACAAAAGTGGATGTAACGTTTAAGAAACACAAACACGCGCATTGCTCATCGATTTGAGGGAATGATACGCAGTCTAAACTTGCTTCAAGTTCACTTTGCCCCTGTGTTAAAAATGCAATAACTTCAGATGTTAACATCGCAGAAACTCCACCAAGGAAATAACATTGTAAATTTCGTCACAATGCATAATTAAATGTGGTCATTTACACATCAAAATACACCGGCTTCAACCATTCTTGCAATCAAAGCATGGATAATTACTGTCTTTCTTTTCCGCCGTCATTATGGACGGTGGTGTCAAAAAGGGTACTTTCTGGCGCCAGCTACTAATAAATAAGATAAAGTGGGTATTGCTGAATTAATGGATTTCTTAACATTTTGATTGTCCTAAGTAAAATTGTGTTTAAAAAAGGACCACTCAAAGGGCAATGTAGTTTGTATCACCAGAGATTCGACCTCATGACCACCTGGTAGGTTAGACATGACTCAGTGTCCGATTGAACAACTTTTTGACAAGTCACACATAACTCACTGACCGAATAAAAAAATGCTCCGCAGTCTAGTCAACTTTTGTGAGTCACAGGCAAATACATTACTTTCGTGTCATGGTAACCAAGAAAAATATAGCAGTAGGCGTGTGCCAGATGGTGATATAAAGGTTAAATTTACGACAATGTGTACGGAGCTTTACCGAGAAACTGCATGAAAACTTCACCAAATCGACAAAGATAGGCGCCTAACTATTAATAAAGTGTAAGTGTTGCAGTTTGGCCATGCGTTGACTGGTTAAAATTTTTGGCATCGCTCCACACGGACTGATACCAGCTCATCAGGTCTCATGTGCAAATGATTAGGATTATGTGATTTTGTCCATCTTGTAAACATAGGCTTTTGAGGCGGGGTTGAGGGTAGCCTTCCCGAGCATTATACGGTATAATGTTTACCTTAGGCACTGGCACTTATTTTTTAAAGGCAAAATTCATATTATGGGTGTTGTAGCCAATCATCTGAGCATTTTTAGGGCAATGACAATCCATAGAAATTAAAGTAAAGGATAATGACGTCTAACGGTCTGAACTGAAGCGATTGATTTGGCTTTCTGTACGGCAAGAAAGCAACGATACGTAATACAAACATTACGTCGTGACTTTTGTCCCAGTTATTGGCGGAGAAACTTAAAGTTTTCAAGTTGTAGGAATATAAAACGAAACACCAAAGGCACTATGACTTGTCCCGGTTTTGAAAATTACTCCTCCTTACGAGAACAGGATAATATGACATTTAACTTCTGTCATTTAAGTTAAATGCACACTGTACGTACGGAGACACGACAATCAACAAGCTTTTATGACGTACAGCGCATTCACGATTTTCGTGGATTCACTGGTTAAACACGCAGCGATGCACGTTCGAGCGTTCTCCCTTTGTTTTATTTCTATGGAACCTCCCAAACAATTTCCGCCTTTTGTAAAATGTAAAAATGTCGTCACCAGCAGCTTGTAAATAAAAGTCACAGAAGACTAATATCATAATCTTATCTCTAAAGTCTAAACTTTCTTTGAAGCAACCTGGCAAGTTAAGCATCTGCTAAACGTATACCAAGGGACAACAATAAAGTTCCGGTTTCACCTCTTAAGTACAAATAAACTTTATGCACTTTTCCCTGGTAATTCTTCTTCCTCGTCACTTGTCATTACAACTTCCACATCATATCAAACATCTTGGCTGTCTTTACAAGAAAATCAGTTTACTCACGGAGCAGCAGTGTTTTAGCTGGCCGTTTTCTCAATGCGACATTTATACTGATCTGTGGCCTGGGGAGAGTCCAAGGATAGGGGAAGCCCCTTCCCTTCGAAAAACTTTTGGAATTCGAAAGGTTCCTAGGACGAAAATGGTGTAATATTTGAGTGGATTTCTACCCTAATGAGGAACCCAAAAATTTACACCAGCGTAGAATTTGCTTGTCATATTTTATTGTGGACATTTGTCGCCGTTTATGCGACATTGTCGCACAAATAGGGGGTGGCTAAAACACTGCGGAGCAGTGATCCCGGCTTGCAGAGGTCTCGCCAATTACAACTTCTCTTTATACATCTATCATAACAGGCTTTCTGTAAGTTGTAATTTCTACAAGTAACCGTTGTTGGTTGTCACAAACAAATGGTCACATTTTTTTACCACGGCAACGCAGAGATTATCTGTGTAGTTCTTATAATCCTTTTCAATGATACTATTCGATACAGCCAAAAAGTTGATAACTTTTTTTCAAACTTCAACTGTTTTAAAGTTGTTAATTTTGAGAAGTGATGCATCGATCCTTATTTTTAAATTTCCCTAAATTAAAACTGTAAAAGAAAAAGACTAAATTATCAACTACTGTAAGCTTAGGCTACTGCATATGCTCTTAATTCAAGTCATAGTTGGGAGTTGAAAGTGTTGCTCCTTCAATGCTTAGACCTAAATCTTAATACCTGTAAAGACTACGGTTGCATGCTGTTGTTTTCTGAATCCTATTAGTCCCCACATGTCAAACAGAAGTTTTACAAAATGTTTTTTTTAGGTAGTGAAGCACTCTTCCCAGAGGGCAGGGCGCCTCCCTCTCCTCGAGAAATTTCGACCTTTTTCATTTCAGTAATTTTATTGCCTTATCACATTTCGCTCCACCCCTTCATCCCAGGGAAATTACACGGCAGCCCTCCACTCACATAGGAGGGTGGGAAGATGTTTTCCCTAATCTTTCCCCTAATTTTTCAACATTCGTGACGTTAATTTCTCCCTGAGAAACTGTAATTGTGCCCCGGCTGCTCAGAGTGCCCTAACAATTTTCCTGCTCCGGGGGCTGTCGACACCCAGACCCCTCACCTTATATACGCCTATGCCAATACCTTTGCTGCAGCTTGTGTCAGAAAGTGACCCTTAATGGAGGTCCAGGCTTAAATTGAAAGTGTTACAGACATTCAGTTCTTTCTGCATGAGAAGGATAGTTTACCATGTGCCTTTCGTATGTTCACTAATACATTTTGCAAATTCAGTACAACAGGGGCACTTCCATGATAGGAGTTTCGTATAAGAACAATCCCAATAACAGGCTAGAGGTTAATAGGTAGTTGAAAGGAAACGCACTAATGCTTTCAACTGCTCTGGTTTTCCGATGGTCACACTTTGGGGTTTGTCAAAATCCAATCGTGTAACTGGGATTGGAAGCTAATTGCAAGTTATCAAACAACCTTCCCAAGTAATTGTCTCTTTAACTGATTTTATAAAGGGATTCCGCCTATCAGTTTTGAGCGATTTTATTGGTACCCTTTAGGGAACAATGACGAAATCATCGACCCGGTATAATTAACCGATGTAACGGTTAAAAGGAATTCTGCTTGTGAGGTATTGTACCACGAAAATGGTTAAGGATATATAACGGTACATTAATTAAAAATAATAACAAGGAGCGTAATAGATAGCGCAGACTTGCTACACACACACACACTGTTAATCCCCAAAGCAGGCCCGTAGCCAGACGAGGTACTGAAGGTGTGGGGGATAGCTTTCAGGGGCGAAATACATTTCAGGGAGCAGGGTGTGTTTGAATGTAATAAGGCGATGGTAATTTAAATTTCTATGGTGTACCGTTCCTGATCCCTTTTGTTAGAATTTGGCCCAAAGTTGGGATGACTTTACTATACTGACGTAACTCACAGTATGGTCTTTTTCTTAGGGGGGGGGAGGGCATACTAAAATGCATTAAGGCAATGGTAATTTTGGAATTTTCTGGGAGCAGCTCCCGCACGCGTAATTTTTTTTCCCAGGACGGTTCGGGGTAAATCATGCCAATGGACGAACCAGCTTCTTGGAAATAGGCCACACCCATCATTCCAAAATGACAGGTTTTCGACCTTTTTTGTAATTCTGACAGCGGATTATGAATGAAAAGGCCAGATATCCCCTGTCCACGTAACCCTAACCTTAATTCTAACCCTAACCTTGATTTAGAGACAAATTAAAACTATTTTGATAAATCTATTCACCCCAAACCGTCCTGGGAAAAAAATACGGCGTCCCGCCCTCCTCCTTTGCTATGGGCTTGTTTTTCTCTGCACCACAAGTCATCCCCTCGCCACCGTGCTGACAAAAGCATTTAACACGGCCCTACAATTTCCTTCAAAACATAATTAGGAACATGATCATAACTCTACATACAGTTCATTTGATTACAGTAATTCAAACATTAGTTTCGCTGTTATTGGTCGCAGTCACTTCTGTTTTCGGTGATCCACAGTACTGTGTGGCTATCACCATGAGTAATTTTAACTCACCTGTTTTTTTTTTTTTTTTCTTTTTTTTCTTTTAACTTTTTAACTTTTTAACTTAATTTTGACTAAGACGGGTGTTTTTCGTTTCAGTTAGAGAAAGGACTAGTAGCTGACCTACTAGGGAGAATTTTTAACGGTCTGGGGAGAAATTGTAGGCAGGCGCGAGCTACGGAGGACTGGGGTTCCACCTCCAAATGTTTGTTAGGCCCCTCAAAATTGTCTCCTTATAAAATGTGTAAGAATTAAGGACGACAATCAGTGCCGTGATCCCCCATTTGATACCTAACCCCCCCCCCTAAAAATTTCATCCTAGCTACGTCCCTGATTGTAGGGCCCATTAAACTAGATAGAATAAGTAAGATGACCTTCAAAATTTACCATGGACAGAAAATATCATCTAAAACAGAAATGAAACGACTGTTGTGTTTGAACTTTGTTAATAATTAGGCTAGTGCGCCCAGTCGCTTACACCGAACGGTTTACATCATGTATATCACTGAGACGGCAATGGTTTCCTCCTAGTCTTAGTAAACCCTGAAGGCACATGCACGTTCCATGAGCGGACTTTTGTGGAAGGAGAATTCCCCCTTTGTACACCACCTGGGACACATGTTGATCAAAAGAGACACTTGGAAACAAAGAACAATGTACACACCGCTTTATTTTTTGTCTTGTATTCTTCAGTCTAGACAAAATGTATTTAGATGATACTTGATAAAGAAAAATAGATTAAGACGGCGGACTTCACTTAGACTGATATAATTATGTGTGAGTAATCAGGCTTAAGGGGAAAACTGTCAATATTTTCACCTTTTCTTCCCTTCCTTTTCCCCAATTTTGCATAGCTGTATGTTTGTCTAACAAAGAATAACCAAGGTTACTACCAAGGTTTATGAATTATTCTGTCGAAATTAATCATGCTTCGAAATGACTAAGCATAAACACATGTACCGTACCCCGCGGAGCAGACTTACGTTGCTTATTCATTGGCCATCACGCTTAAGTATCTTTTTTGATTTAGGGAGAGGCCATGCCATCAGAAATGCAGGCTAAAGCAGGTGTGAGTGAGTTTTGTTTCCCTTCTTGCACAAAGAACTAAATGCATTTTCAAAATGTACCGAATATCTTGTACGATACATGCGAGTATAGAAGACCTAACCACAACGTAAGTTTCAGGGTTCCCCGAAACCAGTTTTGCAATGTAGTGAGGTCCTTGTGAAGTCAGCACGGTATGAACAAATATGCACGAAACTGTTAAGCTATTTTAGAAACTTACTTCTATGCTTCCATGTAGAATGTTATCAGTGAGTGAAGCATAGGTGTTATCTGCCTGTTTATTACGAGTAGTTGATAGTTTTATTTGAAGATAGATATAAATGTACGTACCGTCTGCGCCTGCACTTCACTGCTTTGCCTGCTTAGCAGGTTAAACGGTATGTCCTTCAGTCACATATCTAATGGGCACACAGATTCCGCTCGGCGGGATAACTCCCGGACTGTGTATAAATTCAAGGCTTGCAAAATTAAAGGCGCGGGGGGGGGGGTTTCATGAGAGTCAAGTTCTGTAAGTTCGGTGCGTTGTGTGGTATAAAGTGTAGGCTAACTACCCGATGGAAAGTGGGCTTAGGCTAGAGTCCAAACCGACATCGTACAGTCAGTAACAAAGTTTCCCACCTTTCGCAAAAAAGGATACCTTTAACGTTTATATCGTCTACATGTTCTACGATACATGAGCATTTCAAGAGATCTCTATCTAACTGCTATCACCAATCAAAGGGTAACATGAACTTCCTTGAATCGCATGTAGGTCTAAGGTATTTTGACGATTTTTCAATTTGTGTGTGAGGTTTTATTTGTTTTTGTTTGTTTGTTTTTCGTACTACTATCATCAGTATTATTGTTGTGTGTGTGTGTGTGTGTGTGTGTGTGAGTGTGTGTGGACCTAACCAGAGTGGCTTCCTAACAGGAAGGCGTTACTTCGACCAACACTATGATGAACCTTAACCACAGACCCTTTAACACGAATTGCCATGTAATTTGATCAATACTATTATATCGGGCATATGAAAACTACAGCTAGTGTCCAGTTTTAAGGAAAGAAACGTATAGTTCTTTACACGCTGGTCATTAGTTTCCTTGGCAGACCGGTATAAAAACAGTCATTCTTTCCCGTCAGTCTGCACATGAGCGACGATCACGGGGGGACAGGGGGACATGTCCCCTCAAATTGTTTAGTGGGGAACATAATATCAAATGTCCCCCCCCCCAACAGTTAGAAGTATGCAGAAAAAATAATTGTTGTTACACACATTTTTGATATTAACAATTGTGATATTAGCCCATTAGTGGTAGCTGGGGGAGAACTTTAGATCAGAAATATATATGTGTCCTCTAGAATGCACCGAATTACTTGGCTTCAGAGGACCTATATATATTGGTCCCCTATACCCCTGTCCGGAGACGCAAAGTGCTCACTCAAGCAGGTGTCCCTCAATAATTTTAACAGATCGCCGCCCCTGTGTCTTCAGGATTTTTTAAGCAACTTCCGCCCAAAAGTTTCCACCGTACATGCATGTTTCCTTTCATATACTTATAGACGAAAGGTGGTGAGCCACTATTGTGATATCGACGACCACGCTGCATTCTGTCAGCGATGCGACCAGGAGTTGGAGGTTGAGGCACCACAGAGAATGTTGCTGTGAGCCTTTCTTTCATAGTCTACTAGGCGTAAGATGTGAAGCGCGCGAAGCGCGCCACGAGAAAAAGTTTTACCCTTCCCGGTGGCAAATCCCCTATACATCCGTAAAGAGGAGTCGAGATAGCACATCTGCAAGTAGTCGTTTAGACTACACCGGTATTTTTTTTTTTCAGAGAATGGCATTAAACTAGATATGGCCCTAATGATTCCCCAAAATGAGGGAAAATTTGGATAATCCAAGACAAGTTGTTCCTCATTCCAAGATATCACCGAAAAAACTTTATTTTACCACCGTTTGAACAAGTGTTGATCTCGGAGCAAGAATCTCATTTTTTTGTGCAAAATTTTATTTTATGATTGTTTGTCGATTTGGGAAAAGTTTAAGAAAAGTTACATTTTGTGAAGAGACTTCTCATATTAATTCTTCAACGAAACAAAAAGCACACACACACAAAGCCTAGGATCAATATTTCCAAGAACAATTTTTTCAAGGTCTTTAGGTCAAGGCAATGTACTTTGATAAGTTCCTGACGAGGAAATAAACACAGGGTTCTTCGAATTGCAGTAATTAAATTGCCTGAATGAAGAGTTAAGATCTTGGTATAATGGAAACTATCGTCTCCGTACACACGATACTTGTCCAAATTAGTGTTGGATCGATCATCGGTATTCACATCGGTATCGGCCGATATTCCCCATTTTCGCACACTATCGGTGTCAGTAAAATTTACCTTTAATGCCGGTATCACCTAACTGATACTTATGGTCCTATACGTCATGAAAATGGTACACTATTTGAGTATTTTTAATGTAAGTTCCAACATTTTACCTCATCAAGATGAAACAACCTTCAGTTGTGGCACCTAGTGCCCTATGCATTGATTACAGAATGCTCATTTCCCAAATATCGGTATCGGATCGGTATCGGATCGATATCGGCAGATGATAAGGACTGAAATATCGGTATCGGATGATATCGGCTACATGCAATATCGGTATAACACTAGTCCAAATTGCTGCCAAGTTGTAATTAACGGATAAGTGCCATATAAACGTCGCAAAAGGAGAAATTTGTACACTATGTATAACTCTTCTCATATAGCTGTGTAATTCTTTCTCCTGCCAGTGAGCAGCGACTTCGCAGAAAAGGTATGCCGTTGCCCACAAGCATGTTCTCATGTTTTTCGCACATGTCCTCGAAATCCCTGTCGTTTTAAATATCATCCCCTTTATGCCAATAATACTGAGTAGTTTGAGGGTCCAGTTATTCGTGTTACCATATAAGCAAACCACGTGAATCTTGCGGAGTTTCTTCCATCAAGTCTATTCTTGAGAATTTTCAAGAAAAATTGATATTTACATGAGTTTACTTTTGCCACTTCTAGGGTGGTCACCTTTCCCATGGCTTCTTGTTTCACTATGTAACAATTACTTTTGTTGTCGGGTCACAATTTTCATTGGGAAAGTTTCTCTGACAGAATACATTTATGTAGTCAAGATTTTGTCCCTGCATGGGGTCTCTTATCAAAGGGGCTTATCGAGCTGAAATCGATTATTTTGGGACGGGTTACAAGGAAATCTTTGCATGAAAATGTTTCTAATTAGCCCCATTACTCATGTATCACTTCCTATTGTTACCGAAAATGTGAAAATTGTAGTTTTTGTGGACAGGTGTTGCATACGATTAATACCTTATGGTAAAAAGTGTCTGGTCACGAATTTGTAAGAAATGACTTATATACCCTATCATTGCTATTTCAGTTGTCTATCAGATATACAGAATCTTTAGTTTGATCATTTATCATCAAGATGTAAGTAAATTTTAACAAGAATTTCGTGGACCAACTCAATAAGCCCCTTTAAACGGCAAATCTGGGACCCAAAGTTCTCCAACCAGGACGTGAAGTGTAGGGCCGTCACAGGTCCCCTTCTGAGGGCCAGAGCAAAACAGAGATGCAAGAACGGGGTCGACGCCATAGGAAGCTCATGGACTATTTAAGAAATTGTGGACATCAGAATGAAGTATTAATTATATTCTGATAGCATGAGCATTAAAAAAGATGACCACAAATATCACTGTTCACAGACGTAGGAAGCTGTTCGAGACTGGGGGGCTTAACCCTGTTTAGGATCGCCATCCTGGGGAGGGATCTAAGGGATCCTCTCCTCTTTGGAAAATTTTTGGATATTTGAGGGTCCTTAGATGCAATTTGGTGCATCATTGGACAAATTTTAAGGTAAATTACTGCAAATTTTTGACATTTCTTACAGAAGAAACAAATAAGGGGTTTTCTTCCTTGGATCTAGGGGCGGAAGCATAGTTCCGCCCAAAAACATTTTTGACAAGGAGACTTAAGTCCCCCAGCCCCTCCCCTCCTCCTACGCCTATGTCACAGTTTGATTTTTATTATATGCTATAAGTCCAGTACGTGCAGTGCTGGCATAAGTAGACCGAGGCCAGATTCATTGGTACATATCCGTTTAGAAAAGCATTAGTGTCAATGAGGGTTGATAATATAAGCGCGTGGCTCCCCCAAAAATTTGTTGCCAAAATGCCTGGCTCTCAGATCGCCAAAAATGACATATCCCGGTCAAGCCTTGCAAGTTGCATCTAGCCATCCCCCCCCCCTTTTTTTGAGTTCTCATGTGTTAGAAATGCACACTTAAAATAAAATATAATAGATATAAAATGAAAGTTAAAATTATTAGCCCTACAGGCATTTTTTATCAGTGATCTACCGAAGGGAATACATATCTTTAAAGTCGGTTCAAACTGATGGCCCACCTGCCTCTTCTCGACCTATTTGGCCTGCTTAAAAAGGGAATAATGGGTGGTCGATTTGATTATGCAGTAGCCTTGTGGATGGGGAGTATATGCGATATGCTGGGAGTTATATGGGTCATATGAACAGCAAATGCATTTAATTTGAGCTTTGATGGAATGAAAGTCAGGCAATCAGTAACCGTGAGTGCGCGCAAAACGCTCCGAAAAAGTTTAAGACGAGATATCAATTATGCTTTTCTTTAGTTCATTTTACACTGCGAAGCTCTCCACAAGCCTTTATTAAAATTTTCCAATAATACTTGTGATTACTGCTGGAGCAATTCAGGGCCGTATCCAAGGGGCCAGGGGCGGCGCCCGCCATAGAAAAATGTTTGCCTTCCTCAAAATGAAATATTACTACAGGCTCAACTCATTTTAACGTATCTCGCCACCTAAAATTATTTTGGCCCACTCCTGAGACTAATATCGCCCTCTTCAATACCTTTCTGCATACGGGCCTAGGCTATGGCATTTTTTGTACTGTATTTTATTTCTATGATAATTGCTGCCCAGGGGATAGCCTCACTGGTAGGATTTGACGAACGAAACCATCTAAGAATTCGGGTAATTTATTGACCCATGGAGATATCTCGTGATAGCAGCTCCATGATTTACCAAAATACCGAGACCTGGAGACGTCAACAACGTATAAGCTAATATGAAGAAACTGCTCATTTACACTTACATTCATACACATCCCATGTACTTCTTGTGACATCATACAAACTGATCAAACAAACCGCGCGCCAGCCGGAAGACATCCCAGTTCCGTGAAACAATTTCTCGCTCTCTATGTGGTTTTCTGTTCCACTTTCTGAGCATTTTCCCATTTCAGTATGTTCTCTTGTTATCATATTTTTAAATTGCAAACACGATTTGTTGACCCTGGTTGTCCAAGCTATCAAGCAAATTTACTGCATGTACAGTAAGTACAAAACAAAACATAAATTAAATGTTTTTATTTCTTCCAGGGGAGGAAGTTTGGTTAGATAATGATGACGCCATTGTGAAACGTTTCCCAACATCGGTATCGGTAGATCGTTAAAACATTTATTAATCGTCACCTGGGAATTAAACAGAACATATGATATTTTTCTTCTGGTAAAGTAATGTCTTTCCCATACTAAAGGATTTTCCGTGAAACAGATTTTCTTCGTCAAAATTGCATACACATGTTCTATGTTTATAACGATACAAGAGACCGAAGGGTGGGTGAAGGCTCTACTTATGCAGGAATGGGGTTAATTGGCCATCGGAGTATGTACATCAGGAGTGTCCCTTCCCCTGTCTCTAGTTATATAACCACTGGAATTTGTTATATTTATATTTGAGAATGAAAATATGCACTTTCTGCACTGCTAAAATATGGGTCCCTACTTTACCCGTGTAGGCCTATAGGGCCTAGTTCGTGACTGAATGGGTCATAAATGATAACAAGGCAATTGTAATGTGAACAAAAGCTCGAATACGTTACAGAGGAAGAAAATATAATGCGGATACCATCTCTGGAGCTATTATGTAAATATGGTGTTTTAAAGTAACTCATAACTTCATGTCGAGGAAAACATGTGCAATCCTCATCCGCTTGCTTCCGTACACTGTTGAGTATCAACAAACTGTAAGCAAACTGAGACTGAGGATGGAGACTTCGTTGACCTACAGTGGTGGCACCAAAGGGGCATGGAGCCATTTAACCTTTGCCCCAGATTCCCCCACTTAGCTCCTGAAGTATAGTGGCCTGAAGGGTCGGGAGAAACAGCCTTATACGTTAAAATTATTTGGAATCTTTGCATTGGATGATGCATTATAAACCAAAATATACCTATCCTGAGACTTCACTTTTCATCCAGTGGTATGCTAAAACCTCAGAGCTCCCGGGGCTTCGCCCCTGGACCCCACCGGGCCCTAAGGCGGGTCTCTGGACTCCAACAGCTTAATAGTACAGTGACATCACGGTAGGAATAACCCAATATGTTACAATTTTTGGAATCTTTGCATTGGATGACGTATTATGAACCAAAATACACTTATCCTGGGACTTAATTTTTCACCCAGAGATATGCTCAAACCTCAGAGCTTCGCCCCCAACATTTCTTTTGCCCTCCATTGCCCTCCCCCTCACACTTTTAAAATTCCGGTGCCACCACTGCCTATAAAATAACCTAATTGACCTGTGATATCTAGTTTTTGTCTTATGAAACATTATAATTAAAACTTACATGAAGGTCAAGGGAGGACATTTGATTCGTTCAACTTGTGCTATAAAATATACTTTTGGTTATGGGTGGCCACATGGGCAAAAAAGACGATATTGACTGACCGTTTGCCTTTTCTGTCAATTTTTTTTTGATATTTGAGGGTCCTTAGATGCCATTTGGTACGTCATTTTGGACAAATTTTAAGGTAAATTACTGCAATTTTTGACATTTATTAGCCCTTTGTTTTTTTTTTTTTTTTTCGTTTTTTTTCTTTCGTTTTGAGTGTACTAACAGTCACAATCTATACTGATAATGGCTGCGCGGCAAGCGCTTTGTGAATATTTTTGAAAAATGTACAAGCGAAACTATGTACTTTCAACCCACGCATCTACATCATGCTACAAATTAGATTGAATACTGATCCCATACTGATGCTCGGCCCCTACAGAGGTTGGCAAAGTACCTCAGTTCTCCAGAGAGTGTTGTGATCAGAACAGTTCCATGTGTTAGCTTATTACCTTACCTAATAATGGTCATGAAATGGAGTGCAAACCGTGACAAATGCGTGCGAAGGGCGCTGAAATTTTCATTACGTAAGATTT
>WURT03054866.1:0-14102 GCA_009936505.3 Holothuria glaberrima
ATGTATATATATATACTCAGAGTACAGTTACTGGTAGCAACAATATTCCACAGGAAACTTGCAGGATCCTTCTGGATTCAAAAGACTCAACTTTTTAAGAATCATGTAAAAGAGTAAACGGATGGACTTCTTTACTGGCGATGTGTACAGGATTTTCGTTTTGGGCTTTTATTCACGCATACCAGCTATAGAGTTAGTCAATAGGTTTTATTAGGATTTAAGGTTTAGTCTTTTAAGTTGCTTCGATACTGGCTTTTACGTGTTTTGACAACCTATTTCTATGCTTTTACCGTTCTTATATATATAATTGCGTTTACTTGCTATGTTTAGTCACGCTGATGAAGTGTGAATAAAGAGACGAAAGCTCCGTGGTGAGATGCATTTTAAAACAACTGCCAGTTGACTCCTTTTTATCCTTTTACTCTTTTATATATATATATATATATATTCATATGAGTGAACCAATGCTGTATTGAATAGTCTTTATTCCTCAAACATAGGCATAGCCTTATACTGAAACAGGATAATTATATGAAGATGGAAAACTTAGCCTCAAGCAGGATTCGAACTTGCGACCTCCCCCGCACACAAGGCGGATGCTCTGACCACTGAGCCATTGAGGCCTGTGTGATAGAGCGCGGCCAACTAAGTTTAAATACTGTTGCGTTAAGTTTTCCATTATCTTATTATTTTTCATTATTTTCCATAATCTGTCATGTTACCTGAGGAGTGCAACACCCAGCGTGTTGTATGAAACTAGCAAGTAGTAATACACAGTATGCCTCTGAGACAAAACTTTTGATTTCATTTCTTCATGTTTTATCAGCTCTGGTCTACCATTGAGCACTCTGGCAACGGTTTTTGCAGGACTTATTTTATTGTATATATATATATACATATATATATATTAAGGGCAAGCATTCTTAATATTTCTGAAAAGAGAATTCAGCCTCGTCGAAAAGTACTTTATAAGACTGTTTCTGATGGGGGGGGGGGGGGCTCTCATTGGTTAAGGCTGAAAGGGTGGATACGCTTCCTGCTCCCTGCGTACAAAGCTTGACCGGATGATTTTACAATTGTGATTTACATTGTCAAGAAGAAAATAAACCCAAATAACAGAAACAAAAATATTTTAAAAATATAACATCGACGATGGTGAACTACGTCAATGAAATGCATTAATAACAAAGCTCTGTTTTGTAATAAATTATTTGCTTTACCATTTTCTTTAAATTTCGTTTGCTTGTGTAAAAATGAACCTTAACATAAATTAGCTGGATTTTTTACACCAACTTTTCACCTCTAATATAAGCCCCTTTCTGTCATTGTGAAGAAAACTTACAAATGTGCAATTAAGAATTGTTTTCTCGGCCGTAATACGAGCTTAACTTATAAATGAAAATAGATTATCTGATACGAAAATAAGGCATTATTTTGTCTTTCATACCAGAAATGCTGAACTAAGCCTGAGGCTATATCTCTCTGTTTTTGACCTTCCTGCTTCTATTTTTACACGGTTTTAATCGCTTTAGGGACGTATTCTTCAAGACGACTTGAAATCATCTGTACAATTTGGCACTGCCGTCATCTCAAACGAGCAGATAAGTAACGGCGATAAGGGGATTAACACACGCAACGACCTGACCAAGGGGGTATCCTCATGAGGTGTTAGTCTCATTTCTTTCAGGCAGGGGGTAATTCTATGATGACACTCAAGATTCTCTAGCCATGACAGAAGCCTCCAGCTACGACATGTATGGTAAATGCTCTTTGTTATTCGTATCTTTTCTTTTATTAAGTTGTTACGTGGTGTACGCGTAATATTTTACTTTATTGATAGCAACAATGCAATAAAATGGATCATGAGGGCACACGCATGGGAAGCGCGGGGGGGGGGGTAATCGACCATTCAAAAATATGGTGGGTGGAAGCATACTTCCACCACTCAATTTAAAACGATTGTTCGCCCTATAAAAGTTCCAAAACTTTCAGAAAGTTTTCTTAAAAGTTGTCCAATGTATGGCATCAAATTGCATCTAAGGATCCTCAAATATTCAAAAATTAGACCCAACCCAGGACGGCGGTAAGAAATAACGTTCACCCCCTTCCCCAGTCGAGAACAGCTTAGTAATCCTTTGCAATTATGGTCAAGATTTCGTTTTATAATGAAAACGTGCAACAATCGTCAAAAACGTTCATGGGTGAGATAATAACAGCAAACCAGTACACTCTAAAAACAAAAGAGTGATATTCACTCCAAGAAGAGTGAATTACGGGACCACTCATAGAGGAAGAGTGACTTTCACCCGGAGTGGAGTGAAAATTTACCCCAAACAGAGCGATATTCATTCTATGTGTATGAAGTGTCTCTCTATTTGGAGTAAAATTTCACTCCACTCCGGGTGAAATTCATTCTTCCTTAAGAGTGGTCCCTTCGTTCACTCTTTTTTGGAGTGAATTTCACTCTTTTGTTTTTAGAGTGTAACCAGACAAGGTACTGAGGGAAGGGGCGAGAGAGCATTCAGAGAGATGCATTTTTACCGGGGCGAAATATACTAAAATTGCATTAAGGCAATAGCAATATTTTATTTTCTAGGGGGGGATTTTGGGAGGGGCGCTTCCCCATGCCCTATTTTTGGCTACGGGCTTGAATGTATATCCCACCCAATCTAAAAGTAATTATGAAATTTCTGGGTCTATTGTTTTTCACAATTCATATTTCTAAAAGGGACGTGAGTCAGCTGAGTATAGGCTGAACGGGCAGATGAACAACTCGCATACGAAAGAACTGCAACAAATTTTAGCGAATAATTCAAAACAAAGCTTAAAGGGAAAAGTGCAATCATACCAATTTTACAAGGTATACCCAAACATTCTAATTTAGTGCTAGCTTTTTTTAATCAAATAACAATATCTTAGTAACTGACCGGTTAAATTCATGTAGAATAACTCTTTTCTTCACCAAATATCCGATACTTAAATTCAGAATCCTGATGGGAGATACGTTTAAGGGAAGAAAGACATTTGAAAAAGGTACGGCTAATCTTCCAAACTAAATAAATTAACACAACTCTGGAATCTGTATACCAAGAGCACTGTGTCCTCCGAGTTATTACCTTTGAGCCAGTCTTGGAACAAGCCACTACCTTTTAAAAACTAACCTGAATCTACTTTTTTTGTTGAAAATGACTCGAATCAGCGATGTCAATCCACTCGGCTCAATTCTTCCATAATGATTTAGTGAATTTTTTTCACCTTTTTTCGAGGCTCTGATATGTGCATCGTGAAGGCTATTACCCACTTGGGAGGACTTGTATTACTCCTGCACCTATATTGGCTGCACTCGTAATGTACGTCAATAGAGGAGTTTAGTTTGCCTACTTAGCAGACTTTACGGCATATTCCTTGTTCAGTCATATCATATGATTTGGGAAGCTAAGGAGCTGTGCAAACAGAGTCCGCTCCGCGGGGTGTAGAGGAGTAGCCTACATATTCGACATCTGCTGTGAAGCTAAGCAGGCTACCGTTAATTTCAACAGTAAATATAGTGGTTACGGGCTATTCCCGTTAACTAGGCTATTAGTTCAAAGCAATCGCCCCCTTGAAATTGCCCCGGTGTGCTCAAGCTCATATATTTATCCCCGATTCCTTGAAGTGTTATGTTGCATGGAAGTTTACAAAACGCGGGAGACCTACTATGTTCTAGTATGTTGTTGTTTGTTTACAACCGGTGTTTTTGCCCTGATTACCATGATCTTCAATTTTCCCAGAAACCGTAATTACAGTAGTGCTAAATCTAGTTGATAATAGATAAAATCTCTTCAGAGTGCCGTGTTCAACGTGTTGCACTTACTAGCAGATTCAGATCAGTATCTGAAAAGTATCACGTTGTTCGGATGAATTCGCTAAAATTTGCTAAAATGGTTGTGTTAAGTGACTGCAAGAAAATGCCGTGTGTATTTACTCCCTAACTCAAGCTTATTGTGTAAACAAAAGCATGGCATAAGGACGGTGTCTCTAACAAGCTTACATTTAAAGTAAAGTGCTGCTCAGTTGATATCAGTAGGCTCGCATCGAATCCTGACTGCCTGATGTATGACTGTAACACAGACCGGATGTTATAAACCATACATCTTTTATTTTCCATTGATAGCCAATTGTAAAGAAACATCCGGGAAATATAGGAGACTGCTTTCTAAAACACATGGATTTTTCTTGTTCTGTCTGAAGTGAAAAAAAAACGAAGAAAAGAAACAATACCACGTCGCTTCTTCAACTTTTGAACCTCTACTTTGGTTTTTTCTTCCTTAAGTAATTCGGAACAAGTTTACATTAGCTTCAAGGTTACAGTAAACTAATCTTAACTGACATGGAAACAAGGCGTATTGCAAGAAGATTTTTAGATGTCGTATACTAGCTAATTGCTTTTCGCCTTGGATCTATTTTAAGACGGTTGATTGAACGAATTCATCTTCAGATTAAGAGTATATTATAGAAAGAACAGTCGTCCTGTTTAAATGATACAAATATCATTTACGAAAATGCAAACTAACTGGCAAGTACCTAAAGGACATATCCAGTCTCCCCCAATGCCTGAATTTGAATAGTATTGTCCTCTATCCCGTTAACTTAAATTTACGGCACTTTTAAATGAAGTAACACCAGTTTTGTAACAAACTTTTTTGAAGTCACGATAAATAGCTCCTTAGTTACTGTATTCATATGCAAAATTCCCAAACACTGAGTACAAGAAGGCTGTTTGTCTGGGAGATATGAGGAGGTTCGTAAGACTTAGTAGACCGACTGCATGGTCAATGGTTAGAGCATCCGACTTGCAGCCGGAAGGTCGGGGGTTCGAATCCTGGCCGGGTCATACCACAGACTTCAAAAATGAAACCTACAGCCATTGTGCTTGGTGCTCAGCATAAGCAATGGAGTAGGGAAAACAAACCAGTGAGCCACAACTGGAAAAAAGGCCGTGGTCGGCCCGACTTAAACCATGTGGTTACAAACTGAGCCGTAAAACCTCATCTAACTAACGAACAAATTAGTAGATGAAAGTCCGTAGCCAAGTCCACCCGAAAAATTGTGCATTTCAAGTACCATTGCCATTGTTTTTACACATTTTTAAACATTTTTGTACACATCTCACCCCCTGACAAACTATTTTGCCCTCTGGAAGCCATCTCGCCACCTTCAGTACCTTTTCTGACTACGGGCCTGCTAAGGCAGTGTCACAAAACTAAGGTTGGGCGGCAGCCTATTCCCTTTATGACGTCATTTGTATAGGATCGGTTTACAGCACAAAGGACCTATGCTGTAATTCTGCGAAACACTTCGCAACATATTTTTGCATGCATCCTAGACTGGTGAGAATCCTACCTCTTTTATTCCTAAAAGTCCCTTCGGCTGCAGGACTATAGTCCTGCAGCCGAAGGGACTTTTAGGAATAATTATAATTAATTTATTATAGTTTATATATAATTAATCATAATGAGCTACATCAGAAACAGACAAACTTTGAAAAAGGTATATCTTAAGAACGTTGGTAGGGACAGTGTTTCCACCATTTTTTTTTCTTGTTGTTGTCATTATTTATTGAGGCATCTTAATCTTACGCCACTATTGACTTACACGTCTAAAATAAGTTACATGTGTACTTTTTAAACGTCAATATTACGGACAACGCTTCAACGTACCTCAGATCTTTATTTTGTTGCAATTTTTTACGGAATTTTTATAAAGGCAAACGAAGAAACTTTATCGATTTTTTTAATCATCACAAACCTAAAATAGACTGTTGTAAAGTCATAGAAATATTTTTGACTTAATTGCGATCATTCCTTTCGTAATATTTTTTTTCATTTTGAATATATACAAGTTTATCCTCCTCGGGCGGTAGTAATACCATGACCCTCCTCTTTCTGAACCTTAGTTTTCCATATCTGCTTCTTATTCTTCCGAAGGAATTCATCAACTTAACGACCGTTTTGTCACTAATGGCCGCACAAGCGTGTACCATCTTTTCTTAAAATCTTTTCTACTTCGGTTTTACCTTACAGAGCGGAAACAAATAAACACCGCAGCTAAGGAAGTAAGAAAATATGAGTTCACGGAAAGTTCGGCCGTGTAATCAAACAACGATGGAAGCCCATTAAAGATGAATTTGAGAGGTTATGCCAAATAGAAGGAGGAAATACATGCACTTTCATGGTCGATGTAAGTTTCATTAAACAGTTAAAGGGAAAATGAATCAATGTTACCCTGAGAACTGCCTCAAACCGACATTTCATCAATCATATCTTTTTTATTTTCAAAGTTCGGCAACCAAGGCTTTGTAATGAAAGTAATTAAAATATATATAACGCGTGCCGCAAGCATTTGAGCGAGTGGGTTGCGTTCGTCTCAATATTTTGAGCGGGAGGAACGTGACCGCACAAGTGATGGGGAAGGATCTGCCGACTGTTTATGATTTTACTCAGCGCTGCTTGTGTTTATGTGTCAAGTTCATTTCTTAACTTTATAAATTATCATGGGCGACGATCCTGGGGGACTGGGGGATATATCCCCCATGGAATAGGATGGGGGATACTTTAACCTATATTCCCCCTCCAATGAAATCAGTCCGGCAGATGCGGAAATCCTGTAAAAAGCTAAGTTAGTTATTAAGAAAACTTCTAAAAGAGCAGAAGAACTAAAGATTACAAGCATTCACGCTGTAAAACGTAACGTACAACCTGGGAAGGGCCATTTTCGGTTTTCTCGGGGTATTTTCGTTGTACGCTTCGCGCCAACTGATGGTGGGGCTCTGCTTAGATAGTGCCACTGACACTTTACCCCCCCCCCCCCCACACACACACACTTTCAAAGACGGATCGCCGCCCATGTAAACGATATAATCATGATCGTTCACTTCATTCTTATCTGCTTATGGCAGTATGACAGGGCCGCAGGTAAACGGAGAACTTTGCAGATTGCCACTCCCTTTTTCCATTCGACAAATCGATTTTCATTATTAGTTACTGGCTACATGAAGAATATTCCTTTTCGCCACCCCGACCATAACCTATTTAGTTTAGCATGTATGATTACCGATCGGATCGCACTGTCGTCAGTCGTTTGGCTTGTGTTGAAGGAACTGGGTCGGCTTGTTTTCTTACCCCAACGGGCCCCGGGCCCCGGGCCCTGGGACGGCCATTGTGGGTCGAGAGAGAGAACGGAAGAGACACCCCAGAGATGAGTGACCACAAGACGCTGTGACAAGTCCAGATATTGATAATCTAAGGAATCATGCATTTTCATCAAATCTACAAGAGAACACCATTAGGGACTAAAAGTCACAGTCTCACAAACCCAACATATATGCATGCACACTTTTGCAAATAAAATAAACTTTGATTATTTTGTTTTGCCAAGTCATCGAGTATTTGCAATGATATAGTGTTCTTAATCTGACTGAAAATACACAAACACGATCCAGACACGGGAGTTTGGGGTAGGGGTTTCACACTCCTGTAGCAAGGTACTGAAGGGGGCGAAATGCTTCCATGGGGCGAACAAATTTTCAGGGAAGCCAAATGTGTAAAAATGTATTAAGTCAATGGCAGCTTGAGACTTTCTAGGGCGCAAAAAGATTCAGGGGGCTTGGCCCTACCCCCTTCCTTTGGCTAAGGGCCTGCTACTTCAGTTTTTTTTAAATGGGAAAATACGTGCTTTTGTGAAGTTGAAGTAAATCTGTGTGTCTAAAATGCGAACTTCGTGGCAGATATATTTGTAATAACCTTTCACACACATTACAATCTACAAATTTTTGTAGTTATCATAGGAAGTACATGTTTGTGTTTTCGTTTTTGTATATCAAGAAATGTTTATCCACCTGTGGTGAATAAGTTCCTGTGTAAGCCCACCCATTTCAGAAATAAACTTCCAAATCGCATTGAAATATCCTCCATGATGAGTAGCCAAGACCGTAATCTGAAACCGACTTATATCGTGAAATGTGTTTTGATGAAAAGTAGTACCCATTAATACAATGTTTGACTTCGATCCCAAATCTGTATTTATGTTCTTAACTGACTGACAGATCTATTTCTGTCGAAAAAATCACCAGAGTGTAAACATATCTTACGACAAGAGAGAGCATACTTCATAGCAAGTTGAGAGCCGTGAGTAAAACGAAAGCCGTGAGTAAAACGAACATCCATCGGAAGTACTTTGCCATTGACAGAAGTGTGCTTAATGAAAATGTTCGACCAGACTCTATGTGTACAAACAATATGGAAATTGAAAAATTGCTGACAACTGCATGCTCTTTTGCAAGTCAAAGGAAACTCATTTTTTCCCAATTGGCGTCTCATGTGTGAGGAAGTTTCATTTCTGCGTCTTTGTTGAGTGCTTCCTTTTCTTTTTATTGTTCCAGGTGGACTATAAATAGCCTTTTCTGATCGAACGTGATATACCTACGGATGTTTTGTCTTCCTATGTTTGTTGACTTAGAATATCTTTTTCTTTATTGAAGGAAATATGAGCCCTCAAAAATCGCAATTTTTTTATACCAAAAAGCGTAAAATTGTATAGCCCAGTCTATAAATAGCAGCATTATACGAGTTCTGATCTCCTCGTTTCTTTATTTAATGGCATCAGCATATACCTACTCCGCTGGGTAAAGATATATTTGTTCGCCCATCTTTGACTTTACAATCCCACTCACGTATTTGAGGGTGGTAACGTTAGGCCATTCATGCAGGCTACAACAGATCTGGCTTCATGCATTAATTGTTATCGTACTTGCCATTTAATATCTCCCACTCTGTTTCTGTCTCTATTACCAAATCGCTCGGTATACTTATGATTTCCTTTATCATTATAATTATTTTCTATGTATTTATTTTTTTATTTGACGGCCTTTCTGATACTTCAATTGCGGCTCACCTCAAACGATACATTAGATTACCGGTTTGGTCTACCTTGCGGTTAACGTTTTGAACAATTAAATGCCCGCTTTTTCTTCATGACAGGGAAATAATCGGAAATTTACGAATTATGAAAGAAAGGAAACACATTTAAAAAAAAGTTGCTAGATCTGCTAATTACCACAGTCTTACAGTGGTATTCCGGCGTGGAGTCCCACAAAGGTTTTGTTTCTTTCGACCTGTAAGAAGTCTCACAAATAGGACGGAAAAATTGTTTTGATAAACTAAACAGTCTTTTCAGTTGCCTACGTAGCAGTCTGTTCGGCATATTCCTTGTGTCACTCAGGTATTTGGGAAGCGTTAGAGAGGGAATGAGCAAACGGAGTGGGCTCCGCGGGGTATCTATACAGTTAACTATTTGTGCAGGAAGCGAAGCAGTTGGGCCAAATTCGAATTCAAAATGAAGATTATGTCTGAATTTTGTGGCACTCGTTACCGGTATGATTTTTATTACGTTTGCATAATTGTACCTCCCTCGTCGATTTCTCATAACAAATGTAAATCTCAACGAATGAAAATATTTTGAAGAAAACAAATCACTTAATTTAAACTGGGTGGAGTCGGTTTGGTGGTTGAGTGTACTGCCTTGCATATAGAGGTCGCCGGATACTTAATTTATTTCCCACGAGGTTACGGGCAAATCCGAATTTTCAGAATTTTGAAAATTGTTTCAAAATAGTGGTTAGGGTTACAATATAATGCCTCAGGATATTTGGCATGTTCTTTCATAATCCGGCGTCAGAATTACCAAAAAATGTAGAGAAAGTGGCATTTCAGCAGTAAGGGGCGTGACCAATTTCCAAGAAGTTGATTGGTCCATTGCCATGATTTGCTCATAACCTCGTGGGAAAAAATTGCCCTCCTGGATAATTGGGTATCTGATTTTCCGTCTCAGGAAGTTGTCCTATTCCGAAAGTTGTGACCTTTGCTCGGTTCAGCTGTTGAGAAGTGTGCAAAGCAAGAAACCTCGACCCATCCCAGCTTTTGAGAAAGTGGCTAAAGACTGGGGGTACACTCACGTGCGTCAGCTACTTTATCTTGAATGGACTGTATCATCTTTTTCTATATAATCATACCTCTGAAGGTACGAAAAAGCAGGCTTGTAGCCAGCTCTAACCCGGGGGGGGGGGTCGTCATGCGCGGCAGGACTATCTAAGCGGATCGCCACCATCGGTTGGCGCGGAGCGCCCCACAAAACGACACTTCCCGAGTGTTCTAAGCAAGAATATGTTCAGCCCCCACTTCGAAATTCTCCCCGCTTCTTGAAGCACTTGACAAATATTGTAGGCTGAGCATACCTTTAGTCCCCCCCCCCCCACTTTTTCATTTTCATAGCCGCCACTGGGGTTCGACATTTTCTTGAGGACGTGAACCGCCCAAGCGAGGAGAGGAGAGGGTGGTGAACACCTAAGCTGGAATTTTTTGACATTTTCGATGAAATGAAAAAATGAAAAAAAAAAGCTTAGCCACAAAAATTGTAAAAGAGGGCCAACAACGGAGTTAAACAGGTACCCATAGGCAGGGCAAATTCATCCTACAATGATATTGTTGAAGTGTAAAAAAGGTGACAAAAAGAAATACACCAAAAATGTGTTTGTATTTTCCTGAAAAAGCATGGGGCATGCTTAAATTTCATGTGCCTAATTTGGGCCTAAAGAGAAGGTTTATTACCTTGTATCAATGTTTTCTTTATTCCCTCTAGACTTATTGTGTGGCTGTATGAGAGTTACTGTAAGAGTCAATGGGGGCCCTAGGGAATTGTGTTGCACTGAAAAAACAGCGGAATTGACATTTTGCCCTGAAAACGCCAAAACTCCATTTAAATAAAAAAATAGGTCTGGGGGGTTCGTGGGAACCCCTAGCTACGGGCTTGGAAAAAGGTCTGTGCCAGGAACACAATATTTCCCTTTAAATTAGATAGGGGGGGGGTCACCATAGGGAATGTTACATTTGAAAAACTCCGATATAACTACATGCTTTCACATTATGAAAGTATAAGATTACAGAGAAGAATAAACAGGAAAAACAGTCATCTCGGTCAGAATTAGCATATACTTAGCTGTTATCCTAGTCTTGAATGGCTTTTGTTTTTGATCATGTGACAATATTTTTTTGTCACAGGATTGATTAAATTCATAACCCTTAGCTTTACCTCTTGTTTGTAATAGTTATTTTCAAAAGCATCTTCGGAGGTAACTGGAAGGCTAATAAGAGGAGGTTTGCAACAGTTTGCTATCTTTCGCAGCACGTTGGGGCGACCGTGACTGCTTAACGCCTTAAAAGTGTGAATCAAAAAAATTACAGCGTTAATTAATGTGAGGCTATATGATGTCATCTCTGGTTGCTTCTAGTTAATACGGTAAGTCATCTGTTTATATCTCGAGAACCACGGGCAGGAATTGAATGCAATCATTTTCCCCCTGTATGTATACATCAAGTTACTTTTTACTATATCGATAATCAATTTTACTTTCAAGGCTTCCTTTAAAACGAAATACATCATTCCAGATAGCAAATCACATCGAAGCATAAAGACACTACGGTAACTTACAGGAGGCAGTCCAGAGTATACATTCGTTTATATATGGATAGAGGGGAGAGGGTATTCTGAACAAAAGCGTCATCAACCTGCCAGAAATCGCGAACATGCAACTTTATGAAAACGCCTTGTTTGCACGTGGCCTGCAAAGCAGATGAAGTGTTTCACTGAGTTTACCGCTACCTCAAAACCCCGAAATGCGTAAGACAAAGAAACCAGCTACGCCGGCTATTAGGCTCGACATTTTCACTGCGGCTGTTTTCTATAAATGCTTTCACGGCGTTTCTTCAAGTTGTAATTTAAATAAGAAATCTAAGAAAGGGATTAGATATTAAGTTTGCGGAACACACTTCCGTTGTTACGTGGGAAGCATACTGTAATTCAAATGCTAGAAACGGAAATGATACACCCACTTTTTGCTATAAAACAGACGAAACGCTGGATTATTTTAATCAGCTCGTCCAGCTTGTACGTTCTTTATAACAATTAAAATAAAGGCTAAGATAATAAGCCATGGTGAATTTGTCACGTTGTTTAATACCACTCAAGCCCGTAGCCAGGGGGTCATAGGGGGCAAAGCTCCCCCAGAAAAACTTTCGCCCCTGGAAAATTTGAAGTTACCATTGTCTTAATATATTTTACTTGCTACCGGCCTTT
The DNA here is from genome assembly GCA_009936505.3 of Holothuria glaberrima. Classification (NCBI taxonomy): domain Eukaryota; kingdom Metazoa; phylum Echinodermata; class Holothuroidea; order Aspidochirotida; family Holothuriidae; genus Holothuria; species Holothuria glaberrima. Next base: position 12,169 of record WURT03054866.1, read on the forward strand.
TACTACTCCGTCTCTTGTTCTGACAGTTCAAAAATGGCTTTTATTAGCTGTATAGATTTTGAGAAGGGAATCCAAAGTAATTTGAATTTCTGGGGCAAAACTTTTTGCCTGAATCTTTCAGCCTTTTTAGAAGAATTTTGTAGGAATATTTCAACAGACTTTAACAGAATTTTAAGGTAGTTCAAAAATTGGGAGGGGTGGCACAGTGCCCTTTGCTCCCTGCATCATACTCCTAAGTTAACTTGTGAAACCATAACTTCAATATCTTGTGATTAAACCATAACTTTACAAATGAAAAAGTTTCCCCTGAGTGCTTTGTGAAGTTCAGTTTAGTTCAGTCCTCCGTGAATTGTCATTAACGCCCCATTCGACGCACGATGCTGTAACTCGAGTGCTTGCCGAATTTTCCACATACTTTTCCGCCACGAAACCCCATTTCAAACTAACAACTTTCTGTCCTCACAATTTTTTTATACTCTCACTGATACAGATAAGCCTACATCTCCCTGGGCTGGTTACGAGCTTAACCTTAAAGAACTCTTCCAACACTGTAAAATCAGTTAACCCGTGGGCAGGGGAAGGGATAGACAGAGAATGGTTCCCTAGAAAAATTTTCGCCCTTCTAGAAAAATCAAAACTTTTCATTGCCTTGATATATTTTAGTGTATACCACCGCCTAAAAATCGTCTCATGGAAGCTTTCTCTCCCCCTTCAGGTATCACCACTAATCATTTCCTCATCTCACTACATTAGGTCAGTTCTCCTTCCCCAAGATATTGTAGAAGCCCTCAACCTGGACCCCTCTGATTAAAGCTCACAATGTGGACTCTTATGACACTCAAATTTCCATACTATGAGAATTGAAATGTTGAGCTAGAAGGGCTTGAATAATAGGTGCATGTTTCCAGCCCTGATCACATTCAAAGATGGCACTTTACAGAGCGGAGTAATACAACAGAAAATGACACTAAAATGGTCAAATTGTCTTGAATCTTAGACTCATTTCCTAAAAACAACAAAACTCAAGAATGTAACATATTTGATAAGTACCACAGAAAGAAGCTCCCCAGTAAGGGATTAAATTTGTCAGTCAATGTTTTCCCTCGTAGCAACAACTTGAATTAGTGGTGAGCTTTCTTCAGTACTTTGGCTACGGGCCTGGAAATTACATGTTTATTCGTCATATCGATACCTGAATTTACCAGTCATTTATCACAAATTAATCAAATTTCACTTACTGTATATGTTATATGTTGTTATATATGTTACTCCACGAAACACGAATTACCTATGCTGGCGTAGGCCTAGGAAACTGTTCTCGACTGGAGGTTGAACGTTGTTTCGAATCGCCTTCCCGGAGGAGAGGTCTATAAAAGAGTGTGTTCCCCTTCCCTTGGAAAATGTTTGAATATTTGATAGTACTTGAAGGGGATATGCTATCCTCTAAGAAAAATCAGGGGTTGCTAGCCTTTCTCTGCCCAAACATATTTAGGAATACCCCTAGAGTTCTAAATACCGTTGATGATGACTGCTGCACTTTGATTAACATCCCCCCGACAAAGAACACTTACTAATTGCTGGATGGGTAGCAGACGACAATTTTTTCGGCCCCAGAAAATTTTGGATTTCGTTGAAGTAAATTTAACAATTTAGATTTTTTATTAGAGATAATTTGAAGTTTTAGATTTTCATTAGAGAATCTGCTTTTCGTAAGAGCAAAATAAAGTAATCCGTCCTGTAGACTGGTCGCAATGGGGCATACACGCTTTCCGTTTCACCCATTAAGGCTCTTCGACGAAATTCGAAAATTTCTCTGAAAGAGGACATGCAGTTTTCCCCGGTGGGGGGTGGGAGGTCATATTCCTCATACGCCTACCTGGCGTTAACCGTTATGACCAAGCAGTCTTGTACAGTGCAGCTTCACCAAAGATCGG
>WURT03054908.1:0-14100 GCA_009936505.3 Holothuria glaberrima
TTTATTTTTTCGAACGTCGAACGAACAGCTTCACTAACAGCCGTTGATATAAGGAGCCGTATTTCATTGCTTTCTAAGAGAGACTTGATGATGTGCTGACCAGTTCATCCTGATCAGAAATGGAACTCTGACTGTTCTTAGACCTGGTAACAGTCGGCATATAGCGAAGCAGCTAGGAGAAGCGTATTTTTGTATCGATCAAAAGATGACACACAAGAGAACTATAGAAGAACTATAGCAGACAGGCCAGATCCTTTGTTAACAAAACAGATTATCATCTGAACTTTGACCTGGTGAGTACTAAAGGGTGGATTGACCGGCTCCTCCGTCAGGTTACAAGAAAAGCAGTTTCACTGAGAAGCTAGGCTTAATGATGAAGCAACGGCGCAAGATATAGGCTGCTTGTTCCTCTGATCAGATGTAAGGTGAGAAACTTTCAGTCTTTTTAAAAAAAAGAATGCAATCAGCTCTAAACCTTCAGAGGGCTGAAGAACGTATCATCTATCCCATATTAAGGTAGAACACACATTAGAATGGTAAAATGTCCATGCCTTGTATGCAAAATCGTGGTTATTCGTTGCTGATTATTACGAACGACGGATGCGCCTTGGACAAACTATGACGTCATTATCAATTAATTCATGATTGCTGTGTAATTGCAAATAGCTGTCCAAATCATCGTTGGCAGCGTGCGATATTAGTTCTGCTCATTGAAAATACTGTCGTTTTCGTTATAATGTTCTTGTCAGTTGGAAGTTTGATAAAATGCAGATACCACGACGATCACAATTAAAGATAACACGCCAGCGACGCCGATAGTGGGGCCATATTTGATGAGAATATTCAGCAAATCCGTTTCTTCCGTCGGAGATACGTCGGTGGTTCCCACCAAGGTCGTAATGTGCTCCTCAAAGATACAAATATCTTCCAAAGGTACGTCAATGACGAGTTCGTTCTCACCAGTTTGAAGAAAAAAACATTCAATTTTATCGGAACCAAATGGAGACTTGTGGAGCCACATTTGTAAGAAGAAGATACCACAGTCACAGGTCAGATTATTAACACTAAGCTGGAGGAAAAAGTATCCAACCGGTTGAAATAACTCTGCCGATAGTGTTGTTAGTTTATTATAAGCCAGGTCTAATAAACGTAGACTTGACAGTCCAACCAAAGCTAGAGAGTGTATCGAGTGAATGCGATTGTTACGTAACTCAATTCTCTGTAACAAAGGATTATGTATAAAGGTATTTGCTGGAACATTTGTCAGCAAGTTGTTAGCCACTGACAATCTTTTCAGTTTAGGTATTTGTCTTAGGAAAGATAATGGCAGTGCCACCAGAGAATTATAGTTTAAAATGAGGTAACTTAAGTTATGTGGTTGTTCTCCAAACAGAAATGCATCCAACGAAAAGATTAGGTTATGATCGAGAAAAAGAGTGGAAATGTTCGGGAAAGCCTTTAAGGAATAATTGGCAACATGGCCGATACGATTGAAATCTAAATAGAGTACCTTGCATGACACAAAAATGTCTGAGGTCGAGGCAAGCATTGAAATGTTGTTTTTCGATAACTTAATTCCGTTCAAATCAGGAAAACTGTAGTTCGATGCCCTGAAAGGAAATTCATGAATAGCATTTCCCCCCAAAAGAAGATACTGCAATTTATCCAGACCTTCGAAGGCATATTGATGGATAACCTGAATTTTGTTGTCATTCAAATAAAGTAATTGCAGCAACTGGTTTTGACGAAACGAAAACTTTTCTACCGTATTTATTCGGTTGTGACTCAGATCGAGGTAGTTTAGTGAAAGCATTACCTTCAACATTTCCACAGGTATTTCGCTTAGTTTGTTTCCTATAAGGTGCAACCCTTCAATCGTAGGATTATTGACAACTAAAGATGAGTTCGATATGCGAATCCCGTTCACGGATAGCACTAACAACGTAAGGCTAGGATAATGTGGAAGCTCAACCCTCCCAAACTGAAGTTCCGTCAAGTTTGTGTTTACTATAGATAAGCTGGTTAAACTAGGATTAGGATTTAACCGTGGAAACGTAGTTATGTTGGCTTTACTTCCATCACATGTCAAGGCAGTAAACCGTAAGACGCACGGACTCCCGTTTGGCTGAACTTGTATAAACATCGATACAAGTATCATAATTATACAGATTCTTCTGCAAAAGGCAGTGATTTCCATTATAACTGGTCGCAGTAAGTAGTCCGTCTTTCATTGGATACTTTTTCAAAAGTGCCCTCGACTCTCTGGCGAAGAGCAAAGGAGCAAAATCCAAACATTTACTCCCGAAGGAGTTCTGCATCCTTAAGGAGCTACGTCCCCAAAGGAAACCTCAACTCAACATGACCAACCGAACCACCTGACTTGCGATTTCCCGTTCCAGGCTGGTTGAAAAGAACACGCTCCGCAAGGGAGCTCCGCCTAACGACCGTCTTGATCACGGTTACTCCTGCTCCGCCGTCGTGATCACGGATACTTTTGCTCCAGTAAGCCTTGGAGGTTCCGTCCATCCATCTTTCATTAGATTACAAGACAAATATCAGTTGAGAAGAGAAAAATGCTGAACGGTCGTGCGATCTGTTCTCTCTAAAAACACGACAAGGCTAGATGAAGCTGTTATAATACCAGCTGTGATTTCTCAGCTCATGTAAGACCGAAACACAGACTGTGAGTAAGAACAAGGCGGTGTCCATGTAACTAACCAAACGTGTTTCTAATCCGTAGGCTGCAAAGACAGCAAAACATGCAACGATAAACAATCCTTAACAAGTTAAATATGCAGATTTGTGACGTCACAGATGGACATACCAAATATGGTTAACGTTAGCCTTTGTTTTTTTAACCTTCATTGTAAGGACACTTGAAGAATTATTATCTCCTGAGGGAGTACCATTGAAGTTCAAGTTATTCCCTTGAAAAATATTAGTACCGCTCACCAAACTGTGAAGTAGCTGATCAGTGATTAAGAGATAATTTATACAGTTTTTAAAAAGAAATCTTATCAATATGCAAATTTGTGACGTCACAGATGGACCTACCAAATATGTTTCATTTTAGCCTTTGTTTTTTCAACCTTCATTGTAAGGACACTTATAGAATTATTATCTCTTGAGCGAGTACCATTGAAGTTCAAGTTATTCCCTTGAAAAATATTGGTTCCGCTCACCAAACTGTGAAGTAGCTGATCAGTGATTAAGAGATAATTTATAAAGAGTTTAAAAAGAAATCTTAAGACTTTGCGAAACACCACATCATTCTTTTTGCATAGCTAATGAGCTGCTTCAGAAGATATTAAACTTTGAAGAGGTACAGCTCGAGAACGGTAAAAGATTTTAAAATAATTGCAACGGATCTTCTGTTCGGAAATTTGAACCTTTGACTGCCAAGTGAAAACAGCTCTTTTTGATTGCATTTCACTATAACTTTAAGAAGGAAATAATAAAAGTTCAGTGCAAGTTCCGAAGAAAAGATAATGTGCATATAGTGCCTGCGTATTGAATGATTGGCTCCAATAGGAGCATGAATATTTGCAAAGCCTATTGACGTGGCATTACAATCTTTAATTCAATGTGCATAATCTTTTTCAAAGATAAGCTCATACTACTTGTATTGATTTTTGACATGAAAATATGAGTCTAGACCCATGATTTGTCACGATTTAATGTTTTGTAAGTTATATTGGGAAAAACACATCTTTTTGTAATTTTTAAAGCCTTCAACTTAATTTGCATATTATAAAAAAATTAGAAAACGTTCCAGCAAATGTGTCTAGTTTGTAGGTTTTACTTTGACAAAAGTGTTTATTAGGAGACACAACTAAAATGCATGACATTGAAAAAGAACTTTGTTCAACTGTTCTCCTCGGTGAAACCATAATATTGCTTGAGTAATGGGGGTGGGTTATGTGAGTCCTGTTTTGAATGACTGCACTTTACGCCAATTTAATATACCAGTGACAGTTTATGCAGGCGTTATTAAGACATGAACCAATGGTGCACTAACAGGCTATAGCAGAATAAGACATGACATATATCCTTTGTAAGGCTTACAAAGAAAGGAAATAATATTTCAGTGAAAATCTACATGATTATTACATATTCTTTCTACATTTTTTTTAATAATTAACCTTTTTGTTCAAAATCACACTTAAATTCCCACGGTGAGAACATTGGTATTCACACATAGTACTATGTTTTCTTTTACCTTAATGACATTCACCGTCAGGGTGTGAAACCTAAAACGCCGATTTATTTTGATGTTGTTTGATAACGTCAATGGCTCTCCAAGGTGGTTACGGTAATAGTGGCTTACTTACTCAAGTCAACAAAAGAAAACATAAAGTTTGTAATTATAACAGCTGCTTACAGTTATTTTCTAATTAAAATTGACTATAACGTTTCGTTTCTGTCTCTGTTATTATTTCAATGGGATGATCTACCGTCAGCCTTAAATATGCCATGTGAGTAGGAGACTTAAATCATTGCAAAATGCCTCTATGGAATTATTGGAACTGGGAATATTGGACAATACCCTTTCAAAAAAATTGTGTGGCAAAAGTTCCAATACCACACGTGAAATACTGTGTCAAAGTGTGCAAAACTATGGTGGGATGTGAGGAGTCGTGAAGTTTCTGTGAATTTTTGCATGACAATGTGTGTCATTAATAAAAAGTTGACACACATTTCCAAAGTGCCATGCATTGACCTGCATTTCCACAGGTTGTACATGAGGCAAAATGTGAAAAACCCCAAAACACACTCTGACACAGGTTATATGAGGCAAGCTGGGGTAGAGTAGGTAAAGTGTGGAAACGTGTGGAGAAGTTTGGTGCTGAGTAAAGTAAATTCAATAATCCGATTTCGTTCACTGGCCTTGTTTGTCACACTTTGCCTTGGTTTGCCACGTGTGTCAACTTGACGTAGCGTTCCCCACTTTGACCTAGATTTTAAGGTGTGGCAATCGCGCGCTTTGCAATTTCAAGTTTAAGATTCAAAAGAACAATATCAAGGCGCAACTCGGCTCTTGAAGCATTAAGTAATATTATGCAAAATATGCCCTGCAATGGCAGGGATAGTTAGGCTCTTTCATATCCTCTTCTCACCACTCCCTCGACATATAGGGCTGTCCGAACCTGTGATCACTGGCATGTCCCGGCACCCTGTTGGGAAAATGTTGTCCCCACCCATGGTTGCATGGTCGGATTACTAATTATTTTGGCTTTCAAAAGGGTAATATCTGCGATAAAACTAGACATTTTCGGTACGCTTTGCCCATTCTTCCTATAGCTAAATATGTTACAAACCGTTTCCACCTTTTCTGGTAACTTAATAAGTAAAATACATGGATTTATGTAAATGTCGGGCAGTTAATCTCATTTCGCTGAACCTAGTTAATGTTCTCTTGTGTCTGTCCTGCGGAACAACTAGTGACTCGAGGGGCCGGGAAGTACAATTTAAGTTATGCATGATGGGGCACAACTGCCTGGAAAATTTACCTATATAAGCTTTAAATTGGTACAGGTTCTTTTCAGTGCAGGCTTACCAAAACAATTTTGGCGCACTTCGCGCGCTTTGCAACTTCACAGTATAGGTTCCGGGAAAAGCATTAAATCAGCGTGGAACTTTGTTCCTCTGGCAGCATGGTGGGCCCGAGAATGACGCACCTAAACAGTTTCAAAGCCGATATTTAGAGTAAAATAAATCCAAACTCTGACTTGTTTGCCTTTTCCAAATGTGTAGTAACTTACGGATGCATTACTACCAACAGTTTTCCTACTCCGATTCAGAAATTAGTAAAAGAAAGCTTGATTTGACTCGAAATTTTTTTCGAAGTCAGTCTCTAAACGCCACCGAAAGTGACGCATTTTCCATATGTGTAGTGTGCAACCACTTTCATTGACTTTGTACAGTTACGTACAGATGCCTAAGTAGCAAGCTGTATGGCTTTAAGTCAGTCGCGTATCTCAGATGTAACCATAGAGGTGCTGAGCAACAGAGTCCGCTCCGCGGGGAAGGCGCTTAGTTGCCCCACGTACAGAATCATGCAAAACTTGTTTAACTTGTTGACCTATCCTGCCTAAGAAAGACGGAAAGTTTGATCAAGTTACAAACAGAGCTCAATAACCTCTATATCTAGGTTATGCACTCAGCACACTATACATGCAAAAGTACGTCATATGAAGCAATATTCTGGGACAGTGCAAACTAGGACGGGGTAATTTTTGTTGTTTTTAGAGAGTGCTATTTCCAAACGTTAAAAATCACACAAGGGTAGGATGTAGTTAAGAAAAACTTGAAAACTTGCATATTTAGGTATGCACGTACCTGAAATGGATTAATTATCGAGAAAAACAAAATGCTGGTTAGGTTCAAAAACGTTGGGCTCGCTACAGTAACGTTGCGAAGGTTATAGCTAGTAGTTTTGGAGGTGCGTCATTCACGGGCCCGCGTCAATTTCGGTACCTTTACTACATATACAAATTTTATAAAATATATGTCCCGCAATGGCATGGTCTAGTACACAGCTTTTCTTCAAATCTTTCCTCACCAACCCCTCGACGGCATCTTGGCTGTCGGGTCGCTTGTGGTCGCTTCCCCTCCGTCGGGGAGTCTGCCCCGTCGGGCAAATCATGGTGCCGCCACTGATCCTCCTTACAGTAGGCAAAGATAAGCCGGCCTCGGATACAACACTGCTCCAAAAACACTTGTTTATCTTAACTGTGTATGATCGACAGCTGACAGGGCAGAATGTAGCTATTAAAATATCCGAGTTGTGATTCCTCAGAACATGTATGACCGAAACACAGACTTGAGTAAGAGCAAGGCGGTGTCTATGTAAATAATCAAACGTGTTTCTAAGTCAGTAGACGAAAAGAACAGTGAAACATGCAGCGTAGTGTAATCCTACATAATTTTAAACAGAATGAATAAAGAATAAAGAACATTGAGTTGAAGATAGTTTTTCATTATGAAATGATCTTATTCTCTGTAGGAGACTTTAATCCCTGCTAATTGCACCCAAGGAATTATGGGAACTGGAAGTATAAACAATAGCGTGACGTCACTTCTCCATTGTTTTTGCTCCCAGTTCCATAATCCCTTCGGTGCATTTAGCAATGATTAAAGATTGCTAATATGTTTTTTCCAACTATTTCTATATCTTGTATAATGCTTATTACGTCATCACATACGGTGACAAATTCCTGGTGGCATGCATACCAGTTAGTTATTATCTTCCAATCCCAAGTTGAGAGCTTTCTGCTGGTAATAAGGTTCATTATTGAACACAAAAATTTGACGTATTGTCTGATGCTCTAATTGGTGTGGGCATCAAGGTAAAGAAGGACATTGTTCGTCAGGGTTGGTTTTGTTCTAAAAATTTGATCTTGTGGTTGATTAGAGAAATCGAAAGTTCCGGCATACATTTGCTGAAAAAGGGAATGAGCTATACAATAATGCTTACTTTGAACAGGGAGTTGTTATTTGGAAGGAGATACATGGCTCTGAAGTTTGGTTTGCACACAGTAATATGTCCTATATATCTTTCTTGGCATTTCCATATAGGACTTACACTGGATTAGCTCATTAATATGAAAGGGATTTGTAGTCTGCTACATCTACAGTAAAACTAAGGGTTTTCTCTACTGCCATCTCACCTGTCATACATTCTCATCAATCTTCATCTTATCATCCGGGGCCCAACACTAACCCTTGCATCCTCATCTCATTGACTAACAAAGCCATTCCAACTCATTTCATTCTTTCATTCCACTGCACTGCTCTGCCTGAATCTTAGTTATGGGAGAGGTATTGTTTAGTACACCTGGCTAGCTGGGCAGCAATTTTATCTTTTGTTCTAATTAGGGGATGGGTTCCTGAGTTGTTGTGTTTAGTTAGAGCTGTCCTGGCTGCCAAGTGGGGGGGGGGGGTCTCGGTCGTGGTATTTGGTTTGGATTCTGGCCTGTTAAACTTTGATAATTGTTTGTACAAGGAAGATTTAAGTGAGTAAGTTGTTTATATTATTTGACCCTTTCTGAGTTCTTGCTTCTCCGTCATTCTGTTGCCTGAAAACACTGGTTTAATTTAGAATCAGTGCCCGGAAGTGACAAGGCGTTCCAACTTAAAACTTGCAACTCCAAATTAAAAGTTCAGTCAAGTTCCAAAACAGCGAGGAAGAAGCGTAGCACGTGCGGAAAGAAGGGGTAGTCGGTGGAATTCGAACGCGGTACACTGCAAGAATACGAACGCGATGCACTGTAACTGTATTGCAAGTTTATGCCCTAACCTATAGCGCTGCGAGCCGAGCTGACGTCCAACAATTTAAATATTTTAAGTGCAGACTAATTTTACGTACAGTCTAATTCCATTGCGTATATACATGTATATACGTAATATATCTCTATACGTGTACCCTAGGGTATACGTAACCCTAACCTTATCTCTATGCGTACCACGTATATAACCCTATCCCTATCCGTATGCGTACCACGTAACCCTCTCCCTATCCATATGCGTACCACGTAACCCTATACCTATCCGTATGCGTACCGTATGTAACCCTTCCTCTAACCGTATGCCTACCACGTATATAACCCTATCCCTATGCGTACCCCGATACGTCACTTCCGGGCACTGATTCTAAATTCGAGCCAATAATTTTAAATTATATTTGAGTTACCTTGAAGGAAGCTTCTCTCTGTTTTTATTGTGGTTCGTATATCGGGAACTCATAGCGGGTAGGCCACTCACTGTTACAGTATATTTGCCAAAAAATTCCTTGTACACTACGTGCGGACCCATGGTCGTGCTCCGCTTAGATTAGGGAACAGACCAAAGTCCCCAACATAGACCAAGACGAATATGCGACAGTGACTTTGACAAAGATGTTAATTAGGAGACATGACTAAAATACTGGCACTGAAAAAGAACTTTGTTCAAGTATTCTTTTCAATCAAACCATAATTTCGTTGGACTAGTGGACGGTTGGTGATGTGAATTTCTTTTCTGAAAGACTGCAATTCTCGCCAATTCAATATGCCAGTGAAAATTTATGCAGGAGCTATCGGGACATGAACAAATGGTGCACTAACAGGCTATAGCGGTATAAGACATGAAATATCCTTAGTCAGGCTGTCAGGGATAGGAAAAAATATTTCAGCGAAAACTAGAAACGATTATTACATATTCTTCCCACATTTCTTTAAATGATTAACTAACTTGTGCAAAATCACACTAAAAGTCCCACGGTGAGAACAATGGTACTCACATTTAGTACTATATTTTCTGTTGTCGTAATGACATTCACCTTCAGAGTGTGGAACGTAAAACGCCGATTTGTGTTGCAAAGTGTTCTTTGATTACCTCACTGGAGCTCCAAAGTAAGTTACGGTAACAGTGACTTACTTTCATAAGTCAGCAAAATGCAACATAAAGTTTAAATTATAACAACTATAATCATTGCATAGATGCACCCATGGAATTATGGGAACTGAGAATTTTGACAATAGCGTGACGTCACTGTTCTACTGCTTATACTCCTAGTTCCCATAATTCTATGGATGCATTTTGCAATGACGGTCTCCTATCTAGAAGCATTCAATAAAAGAGCCATGCCACCCATAGCATGTTAAATGGCTGTCCACAGACAGTCAATATGAGGTCGCCGCCCAATAATCACTGTACCGTATGAGGACAGAACTTTGCTTACTTTTTTTCAGGTCGAAATCAAACGATTGAAAGTAACCTGTAAGCATCTTTTCATTTATTACCAAACAACACTCTAATTCTACATGCAAACGAAAGCATAACAAATAAATGTGAGAGATCATTGAGGGAAATATAATATACATGTAAGATGTGTCTTTTTTATCAAGACAAAACAAAAATGTCCAAAAGGTCACAAGGTACAGTTTTGCACTCTTTATCTTTATCCTTAAAGGAAATAAACAGTCGCCCAAAATTTGTTTTGAAAAGTTAGCAAACTCTTGCAAATCTCCCCTTATTTTTCCTTTCATATTTTGAATATATATATATATATATATATCACAAACAAAAGGTACATTAAAGAGTAATTCTCCATGAATTTAGCAAATCAGTGATAGTAATATTGTCATATAATTAAAAAGCATCACTCATAAATTACGATGACGGGGTATACTACGGTAATTCTTAATGAGGTGACTGCATTTCCCTTTAACGATCATAACTGTAAACACTGAGTGACTCTGCAAGATTGATTAATACGAAACGTCTGGTCAGTCAAGAGGGTTGCTAAACTGTTACACATGGGCGTCAAGAGGGGATGGAACGAGGGTGTATAGGAGTTGTCCTCATCATTTTTTCCAGAACCCGAACGAAAAAAGTAGCCACCTGCTTGCAATGTAGCAGATTAAACGAAATCAAGCTTAAAAATGGTGGAAACAGCCATTCAATGGATTAAAATCGTGGAGAAAGTGCCTTAGATGTAACCACAGATCATCTTGCCTGCGTAGCAGACTGTACGGCATATTTCTTGTTCAGTCTTATCCCCACAGTCTGCCGAAGTGAACACCGAACAATTTCTTTGGATATTCATAGAAATATTTCACCTCGAGACTGGTTTGAATGTTAGTGTATATTCACAAGAAGGCAACATCTGGTCCCGTTTCCATCATGCCACCCACGGAGTTGGTATGTCATTGTAATACCCACTCCCTGGGAGTACCCACTGCATAGCTGGTTATACAACACAGTAATGACAGGACTTCCCATGTTTTAGTCTAGGCCTTCAATTTATGACTACAAGAGTGCACACTAGACTCAAAAACAATAGCATGAATAACGAGAGAGTAAATGAATAAGTCATACTATGGTAATGAAGTTTGCGTCTAAAATTGGACGCATTCCTCTGCGCTTTGGAGGACGGTGGTTTGGGAAGCTTAGGAGCTGAGCAACCAGAGTCCGCTCCGCGGGGTACAGATAATCCGGCCTCCAGATTCCTATGTGAGTGGGGTATCCTTTGCTTCTAGGGATTCGGGATTCGAGCTTGAAGAAATACTTTCTGGTCAAGGTCATGCCCGGGCCAAATTTTGAAAAGCTGCTGACGCTCATGCAGTGTTGTTTATAGCTTCGGTGGTTCCTTAGAGCAAGGCTTAGTCACCACTCCTTACCTTGGAGATTTATGACCCTTAATTATTACCCCATAACCCTACCCGATCCCCTTTGTCATTGTAAGAACACTGCACACTGCGATTACCTTTAGAAAACAAGTCGTACCGTAATTACAATGTCAGTGAATATATCATAACATTTTAGAGGCTTTTCCTTTGTGTCCCGTTTATGTACCTTTTTGCCCCTTCTTTACCATACCCATCATTAATCCAAACGTATTTGAAGTCATTAAAATCACATAAAATTTTGATGCATTCCATAGCGATACCAGTATTTGTGAGTTGATTTAGTGATGAATGTCCAAAAGTAGGGTTTGCCTCCATGGGGAAGTCGGGAATAAACTATTGTGAAATACGTACTCCCATTTAAGAAATCTTTGTTTAACCCATTACTCAGAATACTTAGGCTGGATACAGGGTCAAAATACGGTAACTGAACAATTGCAGTAGTGGTTAAAATAACAGGAATTTTCAGAACTAACAAACTAGAACAGCAAACAATTTGTTCAGTCTAAATCCAAACTGCAAAAACATATTATTTGTATCAGTGCAACGATCCAATATTTACATGATAATGTAGTCAATTACACTTTACGCAATAGCAAATATAGGTTCCTGGACAGGCTTGGGTAGCATGGGGAAGGCTTTTTCTCACATAGGCGAAGAAAGCAGGGTGATAAGCTCCCTGGTCAAAAATGTGGGGAACTAAAATATGCTTCTGTAACCACTGTTCAAGAACTAAAACGCCTCAAACACCGCGCGAAATTTTACCAAACTTTTTTAGTCAAATACCAACTTTTACAATGAATGGACTCCCAAATTGCGTATTAGTTGGAGGTTCGATAAAATGCAGATATCACGACTAACACAATTAAAGATAACACGCCAACGATGCCGATAGTGGGGCCATATTCGGTGAGAATATTTATCAAATTCATTTTTTTTTCCGTCGCAGATACGTCGGTGGTTTCCACCGAGGTCGTAATATGTTCCTTAAAGACACACATATCTTCCAAAGGTACGTCAATGACGAGTTCGTTCTCACCAGTTTGACGAAAGAAACATTCAATTTTGTCAAAGCCAATATGAGACTTTTGAAGCCACATTTGTAAGAAAAAGATATCGCAATCACAGGTCAGATTATTACCACTAAGCTCGAGAAAAAAGTATCCAACTGGTTGAAATAACTCTGTTGGTATTGTCGTTAGTTTATTATAAGCCAGGTCTAATGTACGGAGACTTGACAGTCCAACCAAAGCTAGAGAGTGTATCGAGTGAATGCGATTGTTGTGTAACACAATGTCTTCTAGCAAAGGATTATGTAAAAAGGCATTTGCTGGAACATTTGTCAGCAAGTTGTTTGCCACTGACAATTTTTTCAGTCTGGGTATCCGTCTGAGGAGGGATAATGGTAGTGCCATCAAGTGATTATAGCTTAAAATGAGGTAACTTAAGTTATGTGGTTGTTCTCCAAACACAAATGCATCCAACAAAAAGATTAAGTTATGACGGAGAAAAAGATGGGAAATGTTTGGAAAAGCCTTCAAAGAATAATTGCCAACATGACCAATACGATTGGAATCTAAATAGAGTGCATTGCATGATACAAAAATGTCTGCGGTAGAGGCAAGTATTGAAATGTTGTTTTTCGATGAGTTAATTCCCTTCAAATCAGGGAAACTGTAGTTTGATTCCTTGAAAGGAAATTCATGAAGAACATTACCCTTCAAATGAAGATACTACAATTTATCTAGACCTTTGAAGGCATATTGATGGATAACCTGAATGTTGTTATCATTCAATAAAAGTAATTCCAGGAACTGGTTTTGACGAAACGAATGCTTTTCTGCCATAGTAATTTGGTTGTGAGTCAGATCGAGGTATTTTAGTAAAAGCATTACCTCCAACATTTCCACAGGTATTTTGCTTAGTCTGTTGTCTTGGAGATGCAACCCTTCAATCGTAGGGTTATTGGCAACTAAAGATACGTTCGACATGCGAATTCCGTTAAAGGATAGTATTAACAATGTAAGGCTAGGATAATGTGGAAGCTCAATCTTCCCAAACTGAAGTTCCGTCAAGTTTGTGTTCACTATAGATAAGCGGGTTAAACTAGGATAAGGATTCAACCGAGGAAACGTAGTTATGTTGGCTTTGCTCCCATCACATGTCAAAGTGGTAAACCGGAAAACGCACAGACCTTCGTTTGGCTGAAATTGTATGGACATCGATAGAAGTATCATGATAGTTATACAGATACCCCTGTAAGAGATCTTGGTTTCCATTAAATCTGGTCGCAGTAAGTCCATCTTTCATTGGAGTACAAGACAAATAGAAGTTGAGAAGAGAAAAATGGCTGTTGACTCAAGTTCCATTTCAAAATAGATTTTCTACCTTTATCTGGACAGCTCGTTTTGCGTAACTTCTTGCCAAATTTTGACCAAATTACAGCCAAATTCGACATTTTCGTGTGCTATTCCATGGGAAACGGACCTACGTTTTGTCGCACGTGCGACAAGTAGTCGGGGATTACTGGCACTCAAAAATGGCACTCTCTCGCACGTGCGACAAATAGTCGGGATGTACGGACTGACTACTTGCTGCGCGTGTGACAGATAGTCGGGGGTTATTGGCAAAAGTGGCACTCTCTCGGATATTCTCAACATGAATCCCAAGGAGAGAGACATATTTCATGAAAATGATGACTAAACATGGACTTTAAAAATCCATTTTGAAATTGGAACTTGCTCGCCGTGCAATCCTACAGAATCTTAGAATGAGTAAAGAATAAAGGAGAATTAGTTGAAGAAAGTTCTTCAGTTATGACATGATCTTATTCCATACAGGAGACTTTAATCTTTGCTAGATGCACCCAAAGAATTATGGGAACTGGGAGTACATTGGTTGTTTATTCTTTAAATTTACATAATTCCTTGGC
>WURT03054919.1:0-14100 GCA_009936505.3 Holothuria glaberrima
GGGTGCCATCCTTCAATTTAACTAGCACATCGAGAAACGGAATTTCGGTATTTGAGACTTCAAAAGTGAACTTAATAATAGAATGACAATGTTGATATTTTACGAAGGATTTGCGAAAATTCTTATAGTTTGAAAACCATTTGTGATACAAAAAATGATTATATAGATCCAATACTCGGTCGAAAACACACCTCCCCCTAACCCTTACAGAAATCTATAGCTTAAAAGCCTTTTGGGATCTTTGTTTTTTCGAAATCGCTCGGGGCACGTGCCCCAATGCCCCCTGTGCCGGCGCCACTGGTTCGATCATCCCGTGTGGGAACTCAGCAAGATTCTTATTTAAGGCCCAGCTGACGGTGCCATTCTCTTGCGACAAAAAAAAAATGCATCTATGATTAACGTAAAGGGGCAAGAAATATACAGCCCAAAACTAGTTCCAGCTTCCTACTGTCGAGCTAAACTCGAATCCACGACAACATACTTGGATTATAAAAACTGAAATACTTGCTTGAAATTTGAAGGCTAAACATGACTAACACCATCATTGTCAACATATAGTATCTAACAAGAAATTCATATATAGGCCCACGACAATCTATCGACTCGAAGACGGATAGTGGCAGTGTCAACCGGGGGCGGAGGGCCGCTACAAGTACACAAGTTTTCATTTTCCTTTTCCTCCTTTCTCCATTTTTTCTCATTCTTTGTCTTTGTCATTTTCTCTATTTTTCATTTTTCGTCTACCTCCATTTTTAGCCCCCATGGCCCGTCTAGGGAGGGGCGGCTACCCTCCTTTCTTCCGCCACTGCTCTTGCGTCACTTTTAGTTTTTCTGTCCTTTTTATACTACAAATGTTGCAGAAATGGCTTGCCTAAATATTCCAACGTTTGCATGAAATTAAATTTAAATAAATCTGAACGTTTTCGAGACATGTATGGTTTCCGAGAATAACAGTATACTTTTTAAGGACGATAAAAAGAATTCAAATATCATTGGGTTACATGCAGCGAACTAAAAAAATAGGGATAGAGGAAAAGTTGTAGCGATAATGAGAAAGTTGTTTTGTTTTTTCTTGTTTGAATAGACCAACGACGGATATTTTGCCCATTTCATTACATCGGATGGCCTCCCTCCGGCACCAAAGACCGTTGTGTTTGTCATCGATGTGAGTGGCTCTATGTATGGCTCTAAGATAGAACAAACAAAAAGAGCCATGGCATCTATTTTAAGTGAGCTGCGTGACATTGATAGGTACAATATCGTGGTCTTCTCAACCAGTGTCTGGTCCTGGGAAACTCGACCAGTTCAGGTGTCTAATGAAACCCGGATAGCAGGTTTGCTGTTTGTGGATACTTTGTTTGCTTCGGGTGGTAAGTACTAGCATTGCACTAATTCACAGTCTGAACAAACATCACACGTCGGCTCGGAGAGAACCTTAACAAATTGTTAATTACCAAGTCTTATCACTCAACTTGAAGTAGACAGCTTAATAGCGTTCCCCTGAAGTCAGTTCCACTCTACCCACTCGCATGTACACTGGATGAAAAGAACGTGTTAGTTTACTTTCTTAGTCCTTCCTTACCTGTATACTGTGGGGTGTGTCCTTGTAAGTGTATAGCCGAAAGTCACTTAAGAAGGATAACTAAATACAATGGTTTAAAGGGAAGATCACAAACTCTCCGAAAAGTCGTTAAGTAAAGGTACAAATAATGAAACTGGCGATAATGTTCATCTCGAATTATTTCAGTCAAGACAAGTTTCCCCTCAAGTTAAGTGAAAGTATATTTGCGTGATAAACTGCTAAAAAGAACGTTCTCTCGGCGCTAACACAGGATGAAATCAACTTCAACCAGGGCACCATGATACCGCTAAAAACTTAATTTCTTGCCGAGAATACATTACCATAAACCATAATTAATCTGACTCTACTGGTTCTACATATTAACCGCCATTTATATTGATAGGAAACCAAATTTGATGCTAATCATGGAGTTAGATAACGGACGTGAAGTGTTCATTTATGAGCTAAAGGCTCCCTTTAATATGTCTGTCGTCATATCGTAACTTTTTTTCAAGACCTGAATTTTAATGCTGATAACCTTCAATACCTGCTTCTCGCCAGTAACATAGCTGGACACTTCTCTCCTCATCAATCAAGTCTTTACCTGAAATCTCCACTCTTCCATTATTCTAACTTGGCCATCTGATCTTACAAATACTTCTTGTCAATAGGCTTTACCTACTAGTCAGTGTCTTCCACAAGAAGTCTGTAGCCGCATAACTTGCCATTTATTTTTTTTTCACTGAGCCACTCTCTTTGTCACACGTCGTGCTTCTTCAGAAAGGCATCATATTGATTGGCTACCAATGACCATTTAACTGGTGTGAGATAACCTCGGTGTAGTGAAACAAAAGCGACCCCCTTTAATTATTTCGGGTCCTCTCCTTAAATTGGGGGTTTACCTCTTTAATCGTGGTGAAGCCAGGTTATTAAAGACACTGTATTCTCACCCCAGACAGTAAAAATTCTCCCAACAAAGTTAACTTCAGGCTCCTCTTCCAGTACAAACAGAACTTCTTGTCTTAGTGTTGTAGACCTCTTAGACAGCCACATTAGCCTGCACTGAGTTTTGATTAATTGCCCAAGGCAATATTACTCCCTGGTCAAACACAGTGTGTGTGATAGAGATAAATTGTCAAACTCAGTTGACTGGACAACTAATTGTTGCCCAACCAGAGTGAAACTGTATTGTTTGAATGAATGCCAATCAAAGTGCAGTTATCAACTGTATTTGGACGTATGGAGATTGCCCTAAATATTTTTGGTCAGTTATTTGAAAGCAACTTTCTGTTTGGGGGGATGTCATATCTCCTTTAAGGAAGGGGCAGAAGAGTGAGGACATAAACAGGCTCTCGGAGACAAATTTTAGTCACATTAACGCGCTTAGTTTCATTTCATTGCATTCATTTGTTTACTTAGTTGAAAGGTTATGCCCGAAAATGATCAGAACCTGCATCCCCCCCCCTCTCTCTCTCTCTTCATCACTGCTCTGTGAAGCCTGCTGTAACATATGCCAAGGCACTACCTGCTTACACACTTCCTGAATTCAAAAACTAACTTTTAATATGTGCATTGTGTTGTTTCCATTTATTTCGCTTTAACGAGTTGAGTGATTAGGATAAATAAGACATCTACTTATCACATGATATAAAAAGGTTTGGTAAATGGCAATCAATATCTACAAAAATGGTAATTTAAGTGTTAAACCTAGCAAAAATCTAACGGTAGTATATCCATTTCGTGCATTTTTACAAGAGGTCGAGAAAGAGGCTGACGGGGACCCATGGCCATTATTAAATGTAAAGCTTCCTTGATTTTCCTCTTAGAGCAGTGATTCCCAACCTTTTTTCAGCTCATCGCCCCTTTACCAAATCTAGCTGGGCAAACTCCTCCCCTCCCTTGTCTATAACACTATGATAAAACATTATCATGAAAGATTCAAAGGAATGAATATTAAAACAAGTTAAGACGCATTGATATTAGGCTTGGGCCCAGCCAGAGGAAGAAAAACCCGGATCGGAGCTTTCCTTTGCGATGACAGATCCTCAACCAGCGATTAACAAAGGCACCACGCTTGATCGGGGTCAGGGGAACGGAGCCTAATGGCTCGCCTAAAGGCCCTTGATAGAATTACCAGGGAACTTTACGAAGAGGGCTCAGGAAGGAAGCATTTTACTAAGTTCTAATTATCTATGTGCCTTACATTTCCGCGGACCATTTACTTTGACGCTGCAGAGGGCGTGTCTTGTGGGTGGGGAGGGAGAAAGGAAACGTATGCCACAAAAAGGGGTACTACGGGTAGACATAATGATAGATAACCAAAATTGGTGCGCTAAAAATAACATGTCAGAAGACATTTTAATAACGTTTTCCTTTATTACCTCCAGTTGTCTGTGAGCAGCAATGGCAAAACCCCATTCGAGATAAGAGGGGCTGATTTTTTTAGAAATGACCCAGCCCAGCTTTTGCTGCCACTGATGTAGGTCTGAGAGCCCTGCCGAAAATTTTGAAATGAAATAGTGTTAGATATACGATTTCCTCATCTGGCAATTAAAATTGGACTAGTTCACAAGGGTTGTAGTTGGTTTTTATTCAACTTGGTGACTTCATTTTGTCTCCGTTTTTTGAGTACTAATTTGAGTACGAAACCAGAGGAATCTTTGATAGCTTTCTTAGCCCCCTTTAAAATAAAGTATCTTATTTAAAGCGCCCGGTAGAGCTTATCGGCCTCTTTGGAAGACACCGTTTCAGAGTGTTATTCTTAGTTGATTTATGTCGAATACATCTCTTAGGTGACATAGCGAAAAGGGGGGGGGGGCGTAAAAGACCCCCTCCCCTTGTTTAAGTGTGAAAGGAAAGGTGAAAGTATACCACTGTGAGTTTAACTAAAAAGTTTCTAACTTACTCTATTGTTTTTGTTTCCAAAGGTACCAATATTCATGACTCTCTGGTGACGGCAGCAGTTGAATTTACTGACAAATTGTCCTCTTTCCCTGTAATTGTATTTATGACGGACGGTGTTCCAAGCGTAGGAGAAACCAATCCTGACACGATTGTAGATTCGGTTACCACAACCATTGGAGGAAACGCTGCCCTCTATTGTGTTGGCTTTGGTGACGATGTGGACGAGTTTCTTCTCAAACGTTTAGCAGCAGGAAACGGGGGCGCTTATCGAAAGGTAGCTGATGACGACAATGCTGCTGCCAAGATGGAAGGATTTTTTAGAGAAGTTGCGTCACCCCTACTTTATTATATTAGGGTGAATTATAAGCCGGAATCTGTAGTCAGTGGTACTGTAACACAATCAGAATTCATCAGCTACTTTGGTGGCGAAGAAATTGTTATTGCGGGACAGCTGGACGAAAATTACGACGAAGGCGCTCTGAGTGGACTTGTGTTGGGCAATTCGGCCGATGGGCTTATTGAACACGACTTCTATCAAGACATCCGGGACGTAAGAGAGATTTTTGTCCTTTCTTGCTAATTTCTTTGGGGGCGGGGTTTGTTTTGTGGGCTTATGAAAGTTTGATGTAGGAAATGGTACCCCTTACTTTTTCCCATACTATTCTTACGCTTTTAATTTACGTGTCAGTACTGTTGACACAAGTTTTCTGGAATGCCGTCACAATTGACCGAAAAAGTTTGACGCAGATTTTGAGTGCACACCCATGTGTTGTAACTTATTTTCATAACAACAATCCCTTTTGCTTACACTATGGAGTTATATACTTCGCATGAAGTGTCCATGTACGTGGTTCTCGACAAGGACGATATTTCCTCCCGGGAAGGCGATAAGCGCTTTGAGAAAATGAGATACCGAACTTAAATGGGACTAAAAAAGGTACGAGATAGTTTCCTCCAAATTTACTCTTACATACTTATTCATAAAATGGAGAAAAATGACATCAATAAGTCGATTAAAATCCCCTTTGAAGGTGCACGACGCTTGTGAATTAGACCTATTTGATTGATAGACGCCGGAAAATTGCATCTAACGGTGTTTAAGTTTAAAATTTGCAAGAGAGTTCTCTCAGACCTCCATCAGTGGCGACAAAATCGGGGGCAGGGCTATGATTAAAAATTTTTCCTGTCCTTTTACCTTGGAAGTAGTTTTTGTCCTATCTGCTCTTACGCAACATAAATCCAACACTTAACAGCTGAACAGTCATAATTGGAGATAAATTTGGCGGGTTCGTAGTCAGGAGGGGGAACAGGGATGGGCGCATACCTCCTCGTGCCGACAACTGTGTCCCCATTTGAAACATTGAAGAAAACTAAAACTTAAGAACCTCTGAACTGTGACATCTGTACAAGCGAATACTGAGTAAAATGAAAAAATGATACCAAACAGCGTTTGAAGATACACGTATTTTGTTTTCTGTCATAATTTTTCCATACCTTCACAAAATACCACACGCTACGCGGGCTTTCATATTCAGTTTTAGCATATGTTGCTTTAATGCCCGCCGTTTCAAACATGTTGGTTTTATCCAACGGTAAATTCTCCACAATTTGTTGTTCTTCCTTGTACTAGGTGTAATTCTAAAGAAACACGAAATTGCATCGATGATCGATGTGAAGTTCTCCCCCTCCTTTTCACTTCCCTTTTGAGGATTCTGAATTCAGATTTACCATCTTGGAAATGTATTTTGTAAGAAATCAAGTGACTCAGTGATTAGCACCGGGTGACACAAAGTTGGGGGAGGGCGCTACTTACTATCGGGGACATTTTTCAGCTTCAATGGGGAGCCTGAATGGATAAGACAAACCTTGTAATGTCCTACGACAACTCGTCACCCCCTGCGACGAACGTTTTTGTTGTTGCTATTTTGGAGGGCGGATTCTTTAATGAAACCCCAAATTTTCCAACTTTCCTTAAAAATCAAAATTTTTCGATTTCTTTTGAGTAGAATCACCGACACTTTTTGCCCAATCGCCCGCCTGAAATTTCGCGTTAGCTATCTTTCGGCAACCCGTCGCATCTGTTAGATCTTAGAGTTGCTAGCCCCCGTTGGGCAAGTTAGTTGGACCAACCGTCGGGAAATCCTGGCATCACCCCTGGCTGGGCCTGCATCCAAGTTTTACCATGGTCAAAGTGTCGATGTTCTTGCTTGCAATTATCATAATTGGCGTTGTATCATTAACAAACATAATAGCTACAAAAGTAGCAAAGTAGAAGGCGGGCATCAAGAGCTTTTCATGTATCAGTCTTATACCTGATTAACATTCGTAACATCCAGTAATGACGGTATTGCTCGAGGCTTAATTTACTCGTACCACAATATTTTCAAACAATTACTTTATCAGTCCATGGTGACTTTACGTTTCATTCTGTTGCAAGTTGTTCATGCAAAATAAAAATACGATAATTGTGATCTGAATTGTGACTTGCGAAAAGCTTGTTATTCTTTCAGTGTCATTTGGAGGTCAGCTTAAAGTGTTCCAAATTTGGTAATGGCTCAGACATATCGATGATTCCTCCTCTGGACCTCACCAAAGTCATATTGGACCACCTAAGCCCATGGTCCCCTTACCATTAACAATGCACTTAACTCTTCACCTCCACTTACAGAGCTGAAAAGCAATCCTGACCATAACCTTATAACGTTCACTGTACCTTCCACGTCACGTCTCGTCATTACAAAAACAGGATTAAAGTGCCTTCGAGGATGTGAAATTCCTTTGCTCTTCGAGTACAGGGCACACGTAGGGCCAGTTTCTTTGAGCTAAATATGTTAGGTCAGAGAGTTGCTCTGTTTTGGGGGGAGGGGGTGTCATATACCCTTAAACTCTGCAAGCTTCCTGCTGGGAATCTCGTGTCAGCTAGTGCTTTTGCAAATGACCTGATTCATTAACCTTAAACTTTGACATTGAATCTCGGGATGAAAGTAAAAGCTCGCGGCTCTCTCCTGGCCCTATTTGCATTGTCGCGGGCGATATTTTTCTTCTTTTATTTTCCGTCAACCAACGAGTCTCTATAAAAAATGATCCCACTGTCGAGGAATCTAGTATCTGACAGCCTAGATTGTACCCAGCTTCATGTTTTTGTATGAAATAATAGCATTCAACCTAAATTGAAACTAGTATTGTTCTGTTCTCTAGATGTCATGGATGCCAAACATGGTTGGGAACTTTACTGAACGTATCTGGGCATACCTCATGATTAAGGAACTTCTTGTAAAAGAAACGCTGGTCAAATCAAAATCGGAAAAAGCAGCCCTAAGGAGCCGAGCCTTGGATCTATCTTTGAAGTATCAGCTCGTGACACCATTGACTGCTCTCCTATTTTATACCCCTGGACCAAATTACCAGGCAGCTAGACGGCGTAAGTTTAAATAAAGCAGTGTTCTCTTTAATATGGTAAATATGATAATGAACTACGAATATGCTATCTAACTTACTTTAAGAATGGTTAAACAAATTCACTGTTCAGTGATCTGATTCTAGTTTTGTTCGGACGTAGTATTGGTTACAAGTTTGATAAATTTCATCCCCTTTAATGCTGACTTTGAACTATGTGCTCTATAAGGCGCTGCTCCACGTCTTTATCAATGTGCTCGTAGCACAATTTAAAGCTTTAGTGCTATGAAAGTCTTGGCTTTTTAGTTGAGAATGCGCAGTAGCGTTGTTTTCTTTGTAGGAGGCTGGAGAGTGCTGGATCTCCAAATGGGAGGGCTGGTGTATGTTCTACTGATATTTTTTTTAAATATCTCCAACCACCAGTGGGGACTGCTGGGGCTCTGAGATTTCATGGGAGGGCTGGAGCCCAAAGCCCCCCCCCCCGGAGCTTCGCCACTGAGCATGGCGGGAGCTGTGTCATCTCCAAAGGTACACTATAGCATTACCGTCAAAAAAGAAACACAAAATGTTTGTTTTAAAGGGAATCAGCAGTTGTTAAAACTTTTGTTTTAAAAATAAAACAAGCTTTTGAAAATCTCCTCTTATTTTAAATTACCACTGAAGATCTTTTTAGACACAAATATTAATAGCAAGAGTTAAAGTTGCGAGTTATTGGCAACAATTCAGAACCAAAAATATTATCACATGATTACATAGAGTTATTCATGAATAAGGATATCGGGGTAAAATAACTCTAATTGAGGTAAACATATCGTCATTTTATGGTGGTTGGGTTTACAAAATATTGCAAAGAATAACTGTGCGTAGACTACCACATTGAAAGAGGTTTCTATCGTTACCGTTACTTTCTTTACAGCTGAAGATATTCAATACACCGGTATATATCAGACATCACGAGGTACGGTTTGCAATTTTTATATAAATAGTTAAAAGAACAAATTAATCGAGTGTAATAATATGAAGCAAGAATGGAATGGCAAACATATTGAACAAATTCAAATAATGATCTTGCTTCGCTTACTTTGCTCTTTGTTTTGGTAATTAAACCAAGCCTGTCTCACAAAAGATAGACCAAAATAATTGAAGTTAGTGTCTTGATTGGTCCCATTTGGGTTAGATAGTTATAAAATTTAAATTAAAGCCTCATGTTTCCGCTAAAACTTCTTTACAAATTGAAACGTTTGCCATCTTATTTGTCTGTTTCTGTTTCAAGGCATTGTTATGTCAGAAAAATTTTAGAGCATATTCCTGATATTAAAGTCTGTTGGAAAGCATTATTCGTCTTTCCTGCAATTGCCAGCAATTTGTTCCTAAAAGTCAGGCCTAATGGCGTAATTATTTATAACTTAAAGATAACGTAAATTTATATATATATAAAGTACATTTAAAAATAAAATATAATTGTAGGTGAAAGTTGAATGGTTTATAACATACCCTAAACTTGTTTCCTTCATAAACCAGAGTGGTAGATACCCTAGCGACTGAAGTAACCGTTCCAGCAAACAAAGTTAAAAAGTTAAAGAATTCCATGCGTAACTAAGTTAGCTACCATTATCATTCCGTTAATTAATACGCATCAAACTATGTTTTTCTCCATCCTTGACGGTGGCAATCGTCCATCATTTACATGGCATGTAACTAAGTCTGTAACCAACAAATATCTCCCAACTGTTGATCTACCCGATACACATAGCCTTTACAGTTCTTACTGTAAATGGTGGTATACCATTATCAGTAAAACCGGTATATCACCATTAACAGTTAGAACTGTTAACGCTATGTGAATCGGCTGGTTGATCTTATGCAGTTTAATGCGTGTTTATCTGTTTAGATGGCAGGTGGTGTTCTTTGCACAATGTATTCAGAATTTATCTGAAGAGTTTTGCAAACAGTTGTGAGGTAATGTGTAAATTTCTTGACGGCGTAAAGCTAAATGTCAAGTTATATGAATTTCACTTTCTGTCATATTTTAATATTTCATGCAGTGATTGGAGATCCACATTTCATCATTGATGTCCCGCATACTAATTTAACAATCTGCTTCGATGTTCATGGAAAGGGCGGTACGGTTGTCAATCTTTTAACAGACCCGGCTCATGGTGAGGACCTTCGAAATCGAAGGCTCGTTGCATGTTTGTTAAACACATTTATTTGTTTAAAATTAACCGTTGTTTAATCAAGGGTGACCAAATAAACTGAAGCTTACCTCCCATGAGATTCTTGTATGCATACTTATTTGCAAAGACACAATAGACTGGCATAAAAATAGAACTGAAAAGTGTAGGAAGAATGAAAAAAACAAGTACATTGTTAGATAAAGAAAATATTAAACATTGTTAAGTTAAAAACAACATAAAAATGAACATGATAACATATAAAACGCCGCAACTACTTCTAAAAAATGGAAAAGTAATAAAAAAAATACTTGAAGTCGGTAGAAGAAAAATGTCGTTTTTCTTATGTTATTGCTTTACATGACACAGATTACCAATATAACAACCCCAAATTGAATTAATGAATATATTTCGTAAATGTGGGTATAATATTAGCTTAAATGATAGTCTAGTTGCGTTTTGAAAGTACTTTTCCAGGACTTCCTGGTAAGACCTTCCAGTTGGCACGATAAGTACGTGTAACACAACTGTCTCGTCTTTCTCGCAGATATTCTTGTCAATGCAAAGATGATACCGTTCGAATTTAACAACACCAAGACAAAACACAGTCTATTTGGAAGAGTAGGTGTTAAGCTAGGCCCTCACAGAATAGTTTTAGCTCATCACCAAGTATTTGTTGACATGGAAATCTCACATCCCTGGTACCGAAAGATTAGCATCATTTTGGATAAGTACAACATCACCATACATGACAGAGAAAACGTGACCATAAGGCGAGGCAATGATATAGTCATGCGAGTACAACGCCGCCTTTGGAAAGGACACCCTGCACATTTTGATTTCTATCTTGAAAGAGGGCAAGGTCTTTCAGAGGACGTCCATGGGATTATAGGTAACTCATAATTTTTGGCTAGTAAGATGGAAAAGTACTTTATTTAGTTCACAACCATAAAACTTTGAAATTAAAAGTCGGTCAGTATTGTGTGTAAATAATAAAGTAATCGCTCGTGGTTTAAAATGTAACCTGCTTCCTTTGTGGTAAAGAGAGCATTCTTCAATGCATTTTCAAAATAGGTTTTAATGTTCAACTTTTCCTGAAATGAGAAGTTATTTGTTCTGTGGTGTACAGTTCACTCAGGAACACTTGCTTATTCCATAAACAGATAAAAGGAAATCAATACACACTTGGTGTAATTTCAAGAATCAAGCTATTTTATGAAGGATACCTTGATAACTCTATCGCATATGTCTTTGTATTTATCGCATCTAACAAATGAAGCAATTAAAGACTCATGACATCAATTGTTTCTCTCTAAACCTGATCAAATGTTGAAACAGTATTTCGGCGCCTATGATGACCCATATTTTATACAGCAAAACAGTCCGGCAATTTAATAAGTATTTAAGAAATTAAGGAACTCCGTTGGTTTTTGAAACATGATGCATTTGGTGTTAATAAATATCTTGAACAAAATCTTATGTAACCGATAAAGTATTGGTTGTAGTTAACAAGACGGCTTTAATATTTAAGAAGTCCATATAACAACTCCATACGTAGGATTTGTTGATATGATGTGTCATAAAGGAAGTTAGGCATGAGAGCAGTGGCGTACAAGGGGGCATTGGGCCATGCCCCCCTCACGGATGCCAATTTTTTTTATCCATAAAATACGTAATTTTGTAACACAAGTTTCACTTCTAAAGGTAGCATATGTGGCACCAGATTGCATGTAAGGACACCCAAATTTTCAAAAATTTTCAATGGGGAGGGGTTGTCTCCCCATAGCCCCCTCACTGATGCCATTTTTAGTTCCTAAAGATACGCACATTTTGTAACACAAATTTTACTGAAAAAGGTAGCATATGTGGCACCGATTGCATGTAAAAACACTTAATTTTCAAAAGAAAGGTGGACACCCCCTCCCCTTAGACCCCTCCCACAGGCCGGCGATCACTGATGCCCTTTTATTTTAGTTCTTAAAAATACGCAATTTTGTAACACAAGAGGCCGGCGATCACTCAACATACTGCATACCCCCCCCCCCTTAAGAGAGAAATCCTGCGTACGCCACTGCATGAGAGCACAACAGCAGAGACAAAATATCAAATTATAAAAAATGAACTTTCGATCTAGGCAACAGCCTGACAAACTGATTAAATATCACCCAGGCAAGATAGAAACTTCACCGAAAAATTCACAACCATTATTTTCATTTCTGAAATACAAATGTCGGAACTTTAACTGATACCTTAACTTGTTATGCATCTGCTTTTGCTTTATGCACAGGGCAATTTCAGACGAAACCCATGCAGATAACAAAGATTTCCAACAAGACTACGACGGGACAAATTCAAGCAATTATGACAATAGGAAACAAAGAAGAGTTTGTCATGTACAAATCAAATTTCTCAACTCGTGGCTACAAATGTTGGTGGGCGAAGGCCGATAAATATCTGGATGGAACAACCGAACAATACATAGTACCGAGACTATTCGATCCAATGAGCCAAAATATTGGTTAAGAAAAATGTTTCCTAGGTTCACCTTAACTCGCTGATTATTAAGAACCGTTAGTTAGAAAACGGGCATTCTATTTGTTTTCTAGTTAATTATAGAAAACAATATAATGCTAAGAAACACTGCTGAAAAGTGGTCGTACGTACACTTTTTTAGCTTTTTTCAGAAAGAAACTATAAGGTTATTTAAAGTAATCTATCAATTGATCACATTTAAACGTCTCTTATCCATTCTTTAACATAGCAAATTAAAGTGCAGTTACCATGTTTCTGCTAAACTTAATATACAATGTTTCTGCTAAAGTAAATGACGCTTAGGGGATATATTTTTAGCTATTCTTCGACGTATTTTTTTGCTGATAATACAAAGTTATATGTAGGAAAATATCTGGTGAGGATGATGAGGGTTTACTACAAAAAGACTTACCTGCTTCGTATGGTTGGTCTGAATGTTACTTAAGATTCAGCCTAAGAAGTGTTGAGATCCTTTTGTTAGTAGCAGCAATGTTAACAATAAGAATTATCATCAGTGGGATGTACATGGGTCTGAGATTAAGTTAACAGTGTCCACTTCCGAAAAAGATACAGGAGTACTAGTAGACAATACAATACGTTTTTCTGATCATTATAAAGCACAGGAAAACAAGGTTTATGTTAAAATGATAAAAAGAACGTATGCCTAATTAGATGGGATGTCTTTCAATACCTGTTCCGAGCTTTGATCCGACCGCATTTGGAATATGCTGGTAGTGTTTAAAAACCCCACTTAAAACATGTTATTAGTTTGGAGGCGTCCTACGAGACTTATTCCATCCTTGAAGGGCTTATCTTATCATGGTGGCTGCAAAAATTAAATCTCCAAACCCTGTGATATAGAAAGCTGAGTGGAGATATGGTTGATGTTTTTCTGACAGCAAGGTTACTGCTTACATGCTGAGATTTAGTGCTAGCTTCAAGAGGTTATTCTAACCATGGAAGGACTACCTCGGCCAGTCGGCCGAGGTAGTGCTTCCATGTTCTAACTTTTTAACTTTTGTAACATCAGTGTTTCCGAGGTAGTACTTCCATGGAAGTACCCCGGAACTTCCATGGTGTCACACAGAAATTTGTCTTTAAAAATGGGGTTTTTGATAGTCATCCATCAACTGTCGTGGCATGCGTCTGATTCAGTTGCTACTTTTGAAAGGAGACTCGACAACTTTTACAATAATTTGGAAGCAACATTTGTACCTGATGCTATCATTTCCTTTACAGAATTTTAGATGGTTTGCTGCACTTATTTTGTTACAATGTTGGTGATGCGGATATAGAGACTTTGCAAAGCCTGCTTCCCTTAATGAATGATATTATGTGCGTGAACATCTAAATTATAACTGAAAATCTTTTGAAGACTAAAGCGCGGGTCACACTACAGCGATTTCGGATCGGATTACGGTCCGATATTTTTTAGTTTTAGTTAGAATCTTCTCCACTCTGGTCGGAGGGAACCAAAAATTTGCCACTCTGTGTAAATATATGATTTGTATCAGAGGACTATGTAATTGAAAT
>WURT03054930.1:0-14098 GCA_009936505.3 Holothuria glaberrima
CCACGTAACAGATAGATAGCACAAAACATTCCAAACCATCTGCCAGAAAAATAGTTGGAAGCAAATCTTTAATCGACCGAGCCCACACAGGTGGTCTCTTTAAAGGGTTGAGCAACAGCGGCATTGCCGCTCTAGTAGTTCTAGACTTGAGGTCCACTTTAACATAACAGGAGGTTTTGGAGGTGATGGTTGTCTGGTCTCTCACTTTGACTTGGTAGTCCTCACATGTTACCAGCACCACAGGCCATAATTACCTCAATGCCCTTCTTGTATTTCTATTTGTTGTCCTTTGGTCTTAAAGTTTGATTTCCTTCTTACTTGGCCACATTTGCCAAACAAATTTTTTCTAGTCAAAAGCCATTTGGACTGTACCCTGAGTAAAAGTTACAGATCTATGTTTGTAACAAATTTGCTTTTTATATGAAAAGAATGAGGTAGAGCTAAAGCACTACGAGGTCTGTCCCTGACATAAAGTTTTACATAAGATGATCATATTTTCATTATGACAGGAGGCGATGGAATTATCCTCCAGTGCGACTTTTATCTATGGAGGAATATGATGAGCAAGGGAGAATAGAAACAGAAAAAGCATTGAATGAGCTGAGAGAATACTGCAATAGTCCTGAATGCAATCCCTGGAAGATGATGTCAAGGGTCAAGTCTCCAGAGAGGTATTTAACACTTCATTCTTTGGTGTTTGGGTGTACCTTAGCCATTAGTCACCATTCTGTGGATAAAAGACAGCTGCAAAACCGCTGGAAAATTAGTTAAATGTGTCTGTTAATCAAAGGATTTCCCCACTGATGGCATCCCCCCTCCCCCTCTCCAGTTGAATTTGATGGGCTTAGAGATGAAGTTAGTTTGCATTCACCATAACAATTTTGGGTAACAGAATTCAGGAATGAACTGTTCAACTTGCATAGAGGCACATTTGTAGCAATAATGTTACCCTGAACACAGGTGATTGGGAATGTTGCAAATTGCAAAAGTACCTAATAGCAGCTTTGGTTGAACAAACATAATACTTCTATGGAAACTCATCCCACCATAGGAAAATTGTAGCTACACCACTGGTGTTCTGAATCATTTATTGGGATGATGATGGCAGACATATGTTGTATGTTAATGTGCATAAAACCTGTGATATTTGTATAGTCTTACAAGTAAAAATCAGACATCATAGTGGTTTCTGACATAGTTAGATATGCTGTTGAGTTTGCTGGTTCGCTTTATTCCGTTTTGTGTTGTTGTTGTAATTACAGTGGATAGTTTATAGTATCTATCCTGTAAACACCCTGTAGCACAAGACATTTTGCTAACTTACAATGTTGGTGTAAGGAAGATAGGTTGTGTTAGTTCAAATTTCTGTGTACACTGTACAGTATGAGTACAAGTACAAGTGTTTGATTTACAGTCTGTGATTATGATGTAGAAAGTAGGGTTTGAAATAAGCTGGGGGCGATTGCCTTCATGGCACTTAACTTTGTCTTGACGCCCTTCAAAAACTATCAGCATCAAAGGCCATAATAGCCTTGTTGCCCTGATGCCCCCCTGTATTTTTTATTTATGGTGGTGTGTAGTTTCCAAGTTTTGGTCCTCGTTCCCCTCTTGCTTGCCCTTTGTGTACTGACAAATTTCTGTCACCCAAAGGCTGTTTGGCCTTGCCCTTTTCAACTTCTTCTTTAGAGCCTCGAGAAAGTGTACTTGAGTGGTAGTGTAAAGCCATGAGTGAGTGTAAGTTAGGGCCAGATTTACCTTTGTGAGGCCTTGGTCACAAACTAATGTGGGGGCCTCCTTCGACTATAATTCTCCACAAGAATACAGTGGCACAAGTCACAGGAGGGCAAAGGTTGTGATCACCTCCCATAGATTTCCTTCTTAATATACATGCAAGCCTATACAAAACGAAAGTTTGCACAGATGGTCTCCACAAACTACCCAAAAATACAATAATATAATTTTGTGGGGGCCCCTGGGCACGTTCCCTGCTGGCCCATGCTTCAATCTGGCCCTGATGTAAGTTTATCTGTACAGCAAAAAGAACTCAAGTACAACAAGTTGGTTGTAAAGTTTAATAGACTGTGAAATTAGTCAATAAAAAGTTAGTGAACTCACTGATCTCTGTTTGGCAATGGTGCAGTATTTACAGCTTGTTTATAACTGTTTTGTCATAGATAATGTGGCATCCATTTTCAACCTAAGAGGGGCAGGATTTGCTAGATTAAAGGTTCACTTCACAGAGGATCGTAACTCTAAACTTTAACCTGACCCCAACCATAAATTCTTAACCAAACCGTCATCCTACCTGAGGATAATCCTGAGCCTAATTCCAAACCATATTCTGTTTCTTGCCAGAATCTTCTTTCTGCTTTTAACCAGCCAAAGAAGATTTTTGCCCAATTGGAAGTTTGGTTTATTGAACCTTGTGTCGAGTGAACCTTTGATCTAGTGGGTGTCCCTCTCTAACAATAACCTCTTGACCACTTCCTGGAATTGAGATTATTGATTTCTTTACTCTCAAATGAAAAGATTTTTTCCTCGTTTGTGGCAGATTTTCAAAATTCGTTTTGGGAGAAGAAGACCATGTGAGTGAGGAAGAAATAACTCTGTATGAGTCCGATATGTCTCTACCGCCAGAGAGTCTGTTGACAAGTGACGACAGTGATGATTCCCATGAATGATAACAGAGGCTCTGTAAATGTAAATCCTTTTTACCAAATATATATGAAATGCCTTGAAATATATTTTCCAGAGAGAAATGAGAGTACTAAATATACAACCCGGGTAGGTTGTAGTTCCTGCACACTGGATATGCTGTTCCATCCACTCACAAGATGGTTCAGAATCTGTCTAGGTAACATATACGCTCTACTACATCACAATTTTCTGCGAGGTTTTCTTGGGGCTGATTTGTACTTAAGTGAGGCCCCATAAAGCTATGAAAATTAAACATTGTTTGCCTCTGATCTATGACCGTGATTGGCCTGAAAGAACAAGTGATGACCATTTATGTCTCTCATCCCTTTTTGCATGTGGAAATTTGTAGGAATCGGTCCTCCAGAACTCAGGTGCCTCAGAAGTGAAAATAGTCACAACTTGTGACCCTGTGTTAGCTGTATGCGAACACTCAAGTCTTTCATTGCAGTGTGAATTGCTAGTTATACTGGAATCTGCCAAGTCTATATTGCCTTCAAGTTTGCAGGTAATAGTTAATATCTCAGGCATATCAGAGGTGACTCATAATAGTAGAGAACATTTTAAGATAAACTTGGCACATGTGAAGCATTGCATTGCTGTGGTCTAGGAGCTGTGCCGAGGTATAATACAGTCGGGGTCAGTGAGGGCCAAGCCCACAGCAGCTCTCTGGGGTAAAAAACTGAGCAAATACTGTATGAATTCTGATATTAATAAATCTAGATAGGACTAAGCCATTGGTTCTTGTTTGCAGTAGGCACTTGGTTACCTCTCTGTGTACCGACACAGGAAACCTTAATTCCCTTGTTCTAACCTAACTCTTAAATCCCAACACTACCCTCATTGGAGATATATGTTGCAACAGAGACGTCAGAACAAACTGAGATTTCGGAGTAGATAGCGGTCTCCCTTGCACTTTATCTATGCTAGGCCCTTGGCTAACTGTACCAGTACATAGCATATAACCATTTATTTAATAAACATATATCACATTAAGCAACCATCCCAACTTCACACCCCTCTGCCCTGCAAACAAAGTGTTTTTAAGCTCATTGTAACACAATTCACTTGAATGTGGAATGCAAGTGTTACTAGGATGTGATTGCTTGTAAAAGTCCATGAAATGTACATCATTATAGGCTAGATAACACAGATCATACATACACATTAGGACAGCAAAATAGGTACTGTAGCTGCAAGTAACTCACAAGAATAAAGCATCATACAGCAAAGTTATGCACAAAAAGCTTACAAAAATGACACAAATGGCTCATTTAAAGTATTTTATATTTCACATAAATATTATTAGAAGTATACACTGAGTGACACATGCAGTAATCCTTTGGTGATAGATAGTAATAAAGCTGGGTGGACCAAGTCACCCACAACATATCTGTAGGTGAACATGCTTTGCCATTGACTACAACACATAGCCTGATTTTTGGCTTCAAGTAGCATCTTTATGAAAAGGTTTGCCCGGGTAAGAGTATCGTCTGCATGTGTAACATGTGAAACGGAGTCCATGAACAAAGTTTGGTGAGAAAATGTTATTTGAGATTGTGAGAGGTCCCCAGAGATTATGGCCGGGAGATGTGAAAAATTTGTACACAGTGCACAAGGGCTGTGATGGAGGAGTGTAACGAAAACACACAGAACTGTTCAAGGGCTAGGGCGGACTAGCTTTCCTCCATGACTTGCACACAATAAGTGTGCAAAAATCATACATAAGCTAACTTACTGGCCAGATGATGTATGCTGGGTTAGAGGCACAAACTTGGGTCTAATGCTACAGTTTATTGTGAATTATCATTATATAAGGTACTGTAACATACATGGTTAGTGCATAGACCCTACTGTAGTATCAGACTGTGATGATTGCAGTGCATGATGGGAACTGGGAGTATAAACAATAGGCGCCATGCTAAATGAAGCGCCTGCCATCTTAGTACTAGCACTACTTCTGTATTGTTTCACTTCCAGGTCCCATGCTCATTTTATATGTGTGATGTAATCATTAAACTCTGCTGTGGGAACTCTGATCATTATCTAATTGGATAGAAATTAAGGGCTGTTTGTACTGGGATAGAATCATGTTGTCTTCAGGGTAGAACACGTACATAACAGCTCGCTTTGACAAGATAGTCGGAGCTGGCAAAACTGAAAGGTGACAAAAGTAGTAAATTTAAAAAAAAAAAGCGAAAATGTGTTAAAAACTAAAAGCAGAGATCTTGAAAGTCTAATATCTGGTAACACATCTCATGCTGGCTACCCAAGCTGGTCAAATTACTGTGCAGATGAAGAAAATGTTTCGTGGCCTTTGTATGTGTCAGATACCAGATAAATCCAGTGATTTGACTGATTTGATTCTAATCCATCAATAAACTTCAACATTGGTATGCATAATTTGACCACTAAGCTATTCTCTGCTTTATTGATGTTAGTGGGATGACTAATTCTGTCTGTACCATTTAGACACCTTGATATATCAGGTAATATGTCAGACATTTCATCTTGAGTTTCTGGTACTTATGGAGAAAAGTATACTCCCAAGTTTTTTTTCAAAACCAAAATCATTGCTATATGGCTTATTTATATATTTCAAAAGTTGGGTTAAAATGACCTAACTTTAAGCAGAAAGTTAACCAAACAGGCTGAGGCTGCAGCTTAAATCCTTGAACCTGACATATTTCCTGATCTACTGTGGTGTCTTACATGTGTGTAATGTGTTCTCAAGTTTCATAGTGAGCACAGTCATGTAAGTATGTATTAAACTAGAGAGTATGTTGACACCAGTTAACTACAAACTTAATTAGGATTAATACTAACTATTTTGTGCTAAAAATGTTATGAGATGCTGCATTGTGTTTAGGTAGGCAACCTGATCAAACTATTCTGCAAATGCAAAAATTATGTAGTAAATTTTTTATATCGATTGAACTTTCACCAATGGGAATCCTGCAGGAAAGTCAGGAAGGGCAGCATAGTGGAACTGCACCCGATTTTTGCAAGTCCTTGAAAAATGCCTTGTGCTCTACTTGTGTATTAACTGCATGGAAACTTAGGGCAAACTTGTATGTTGATAAGGAAAATGGAAGTACTGCAACTAAATTTCAGTTTTGTGGGTGTGCAGAATTCCATCTGTTATTTGGAATAAAATGAAGAGATAAGTACAAATTAATCAAAAGAAATACCTGTAATTGTTTAAAAATCTGGTAATTGTAATGCTTTTACGTACCTTTGGTACTTGTAGCTATGTACTGTGAGTACTGGTACATATGTGAATATTGGTATACTACCCAACCTGTATCCCTAGAGTATACTCAACTGTGATTATCACCCAATTAGCAAAATACTCTTTACATTTTCAGTAAGCTCTTAAAGGGCACTCATGTATCATTGATTCCTTGCGGAAGGCAGGCAAGGAATCTATGCGATGGCGATGTCGTGTGTGTGTGTGTATGTGTATGGGTGTGTGACGCCTGCTTGTAGACACGGTATCTCAAGAAGGGTAACTCCGAGGGATCTAACTAACTAACCAACTGAGGGATCTCATACTTGGCATGTAGCTTGCCCTTATTGAGTAGATGATCCCTATTGTTTTTGGTGGTCAAAGATCATTTGGGGTCACCAGAGGTCAAATGGTAAATACCTAGAAAATTACTTGTAAACACAATATCTTCAGAAGGATAAACGTCAGGGATCTCATACTTAGTATGTGGATTGCCCATGTTAAGTAGATGATCCATATTGTTTTTTGCAGAGGTCAAAGGTCATTTGGGGTCACCAGAGGTAAAAAAGCCCAAATCTTGTAAACACTACATCTCAAGAAGGGTAGCCGTGAGGGATCTCATACTTAGCTTGTAGATTGCCCATATTGAGTAGATGATCCCTATCGTTTTTCGCAGAGGTCAAAGGTCTTTTGGGGTCACCAGAGGTAAAAAGGTTAAAATCTTGTAAACACTATATCTCAAGAAGGGTAACTGTGAGGGATCTCATACTTAGCATGTAGATTGCCCGTATTAAGTCAATGATCCTTTTTGTGTTTAGTAGAGATCAAAGGTCATTTGGGGTCACTAGAGACCAATGGCTGAAAGAAATGGGACATTTGCATAGATGCCAAGTATCTCAATATGAGGTGAAATTAGTACAATTTTTAGCCTTAATTCTGCCATTATGAAAACCCGCATGAAATACCACTTTTTATTTTAGCAGATTCTTTGCTCACAAAGCAGAGGACAGTTGTGGAAGTTCACTAGCATATTTGACAGGCAGCCCTTGTCTTAATAGGGGCATCCAAGTGAGCATGCATCAATTGTAATTTGGAATTAATTAAATGGTACCATGGGTTATTAGTTTTATAAAGAGAACCAAGTTACAGTTCATTTGAATCAGGTACCCTTGTGCGTGCATGAATTGTGATTGCTTTATTGGATAAAACAAATTGTAAGTGTGTACTGTCTGTGTTGATATCACTTGAAGTGCCTACAGTAGCCAGTGTATTTTTTCAGAGCAATTTATTTATGCCTGAATGTGTTTGTTAACACAAGATATGCATTGTCCACAGGGCAGGTTTTGTGCAGCTTTGGTGAATTTTGGAAGATGAAGTAAGCATCACTGCCAACTTTAAAGACCATTTAGGAGTCAACAGAGATACAGGCAAACTTCACATATTAAGCTAAAATTTTTGTATGGTATGCTCATGGCTGAGTTTCATTTATTCAGCAAGAAACCAGTGTGCCTATTGGGCTCTTGAAAAAAGGGGAGGTGAAAAATCATTTTAAGTCACAAGATTTCAAAAGGTTTTGACCTTATTAGCATGATATCTCAAGTAGGATAACTGTGTGGGATCTCATGCTTGTCATGTGGCAATTCATGCTTGTTACAATATATCACTGGCAAGGAATCACTAAGCCTTTTGGCTTTCTAGTTCTAAAAATGTTTCAGTGGTTGAAAAATGAAACCCATTTTTCATCTCCCATCTTTATAGCTTATTCCATTGCTAGGATAAAAAAAAAAAAAATTTGAAAATTATGGTGCTAATGAAAAAGTGTAGGTTGTGCAATAACTTAAGTGTCATTCTTGTTCTACTCATGATGCTGTTCTGTTTTTCTAGAATACTCTGCAAAATTTTGGACTATGTTGTCAGTGTTTTACTGGTAGTAGAGCGATTTGACTGTTTGAAATGATTTCACATCTAGTTTTTGGCAAGAAATGTGTCATTATTCTAGATCATCTGGGGTTTTTAACTTATGGGAAAGCAATACATTTGAGTAGTATGAAAATGACATCGTAAGTCATAGCACAATGAATTGTTTATATCAAGCGAAAAAAGTTCAGTTCTTTGTAGATGTCTCAGGAGAGAATTGGGAGTTGGACCGACAAAGTTTATGTGTGGACATATTGAAAAATATTTGATGTTAAACTTAAGGTTCATTTTTAAAGCCACAGAAGCTTTTAATACTGTTTTGTAAAACTTTCTCTTTCTCTGGTTTCAAAGTGGGGCCAAGCACTGTAAGGTGGCATGGTTACTTTATTGTAATATTGTAAAGCAATGATTATAAACTCTGTAAATGAAAAAATATGATCCAAATCTTCCAATCCACCATGTACAGCAAACTCACTTCAAAATTTTCTTAAGAGGGAAGTTATTCTTTTGTATCAAAAGTGTTACCTTAGAGATGATTACTTTTGATGAAGTTTTTCATATGTTGCAGGAACAAGTCAGTTCCCTTTAATACCAAACGTTTAGGCTTCTATTGTCATTTTCAAACAAAGAGAACAATTGTGGGGGGAGGGCAAGGAAGATGTAAGTTTGAAACTTATTAACCAGGAAAATCTTTACAGTGTGGCAAATGTGGAGTAAAACTTCTGTAGGGTATGGTCTCAATTGTGAACTGCTGGCTTTGATATGTGAAAATTGTTGTCAGAAGAATTTTTCATGCTATGACTAAAGGTTGTATACTTTACAGGACAAATGCAGTCTGCCCAGGTTGACTTGATATATCCTGGTATCAAATCTGTGTATTCATTTCAATCAGTTGAAAATAATTTTGTTACTGAATTGTTAAATTCTTCAAACTTACTCTGGTTTTACCAGTAATCGTCAATACTTTATATGTTCTGAAACATAATTGGTACTTGTTAGACAAGTTAGAGGAGATTTGTAAGATTTAACAGATCCTTCAGCATAGGTTAGAGTGACTTTGTTTTCCATTTTGGCCGATTCACTTGTCAGTCTGGAATCTGGATTGCAAGTCTCACATAAAACTAGCATATATTACACAGACATTACAAATGCATTTTGTATCTTACTATGTATTTTCTCTCAGGATAAGTGTAGATCAATCAGCTTTAGCATCAGCATTGTTCTTCAAATTATGTACAGCTGAAATTTTTATATTAAAAGACAAAGCAGATTTGTGCCTTGCTTTCCTTTATAAATTGTATGTATCTGAGGGGCAAATCAATATAACACAAAGGACTGCACACTTAGTTAACAGTGTACGTAGCCAGTGGACTGGTAGTCAGTAAATGAAAAGGAAACTGGAATTGCAATCCAATTTTCACTTTTCAGTACCTACTTTTCACATTCCTTAAATCCAGTGTGGAACATAACATAGACTGGTTAGAATGGGAAACTGGGCACCCAGTTAACTCATTGCAAATCCATATACACTGTAGACTGCAAACCTAGGACTGCTGAGTAACAATAGAATCTATTGTACAGTTTAAAAAGATGAGTAGTCTTCACAGACCTCTCAATGCAAACATAAATCAATGATTCTGTTGGATAAGAAACAACTATCAAAACAAAAGGCAGTTATGATGGTTTACTGAAAAGAAAAAGAAGGAAAAATGGAGGTTTTTAATGCCAGCATACACATTCTCTTCTACATTTGCTCAGCAGTGTGTACATCATGTAGTATGATTATCTATTTAACAAGTTATGATACAATTTGGATTGATCAAAGAGTATTCTATAAAACTGTCCCACATCCAAACATAAAACTCTCTTATTATTTCAGCAAAGAAAGTTATAGACCCTTCCTAATTGTTAGATCTAAAAAGGTAAAGACACTAAGGTAGGAATCCTCAAACTGGTTTTTTCACCGTGCCTACTGCACTGTGAGAGTTCTCACTGCTATTCACCCCTCCCTTTTATCCTAACATACCCTATGTAAAACAGTAACTTAGAAATGTTTTTTTGGTGTTGGTCTTACCATAGCCTCAAGAAAACTCCTGATTAATCTAAGACACACATTGTATGGGTAACATTATAACTACCGGGAGCAGAACAACAAAATATAATACATTTACGACACCACATTAGTATAAAATGATCATTCAGCTTTGTCATGGACTTTATAAAGTTTTAAAACTACAATTTACAGGTGATACGTACTTTAGGAATTGTGTAGAATAGAGATGCAAGCTAGGATGCATGTGTTAGTGACCCCAGCAGCCCATTACATTAAGAGACTACTCCCCGAGTTATAAAGTTTTTTCTTGGACTTGTTAAGAGATGAAGTCATGGATGAGGAGCTTGAACTGTCAGATTCTGTAGACAAGTTGACTGCTGTCCCTGGTGCAGGGGGTGGGTTTGCTGGTGGGTCTTTCCCTAGCAAACTGTTTAGGACCTTTCGAGATTCAAACATTAAGAACCTGTAGGTGAGGAACCAAATAAAGACAGAAATGGTGTTTACAAAAAGTTTTCAAACAGTTAAAGATGACAGTTAAAATGCAAAAACATATTAAACATCCCATGTTACATGCATATATATGTTTTCAAGAAAATGGTTAGTAAAATAATACTTCTTACCCTACTAAATCATGATGTTTGGTACACTTCTAAATGTGAAAATGAAATTTTGTAACTTCATGATAAAAGTACTTCTCTTTTACAAGTTCATATGCATTTTACACCTCATGCATCCATTTACAGCAAACTGACCATTCATCTTACTAAGATTTATGGTGGCTTTGTATATTATTGTCCACAACACGACCTCCACCTTATGACCATCTGGGTTACAACCTTCATTAAGATGTCACCAAACAAGCAGTTATTTAGAACATTTTCACACAACCACAGCCAAATGGTTTTCATCACCTTACAAAGGTTGTGCAAATTTACATCAATTCTTCCTTCAAAACATCAAATTTCCAGGACCTCTAATATATTGGCAAAATTGTGTGACCTTTCATGACAGTTTTAAAATTTCATGAATTTCCACAACTTTATGTACCCTGCCAAAACACATGAATCTAGTCCCAATGTCACCTCACTGAAATGATACAAGGGATTAATAGAAATAAATATTTAATGTTTATATAAGTGTGTCAGCAACACCTGCAGAACCAGTTACTGTATATAGCCTACCAAAGTTAGTGTATATCACAATGATAAGCAACCCAAGACTGTCAATGAATCTCTAGGAGACATGGTATACTTACTTATTTGTTTATTCATAAAATGGCCCAAAATGACCCCTAGATGACCTTTGACACCAAATCCCAGACCACCTGCTGTACATTCATCATTGTGTCAAAGTTTCAGTAACACTGGTCCCAGTATGTGTCTATGGAATACGTCTGGATTTGTTGTTTGTTTCATTGTTACAGTGTTGTGTATGGCCAGTATAGCCAAAAAGGATGTTTAAAACAAAAGAAACTTAGACAAGTAATGATGTCATTCTGGCGATAAAAAATACTAACCATGCACGACACACCTTTTGAGAACAAAAAAGACAATTTAAGCAATTTGCAACAAGTACTACTGAAACATTTTAATAGACCATGTAGCTCTTTGAGAAGGTCTATAAGCATAGCTCGTGCAGTAGATCAAATGCAGAGTTGCATGTGTAGGATAGGTTGTAATGTGTACACACGTGTCAACATTAGGCAATGGCAAACATGCCATCCCTCTCAAGAAAAATGTAAAGGAAAACCTTTCCATTGAAATATGCAAATATACTTAAGATTGTTCTTTGAGGGTCATTTGCACATGTCATGTACATGTTTAGGAGGTTCTTGACCGAATAGGACATTCTAGATTCTTCAGACGATCGATCTTGCTTAGGTTATTGAGACATGCTTTCTACAGCAAACAATGTATAGAGAAAGCTGTAGCCTAAATGGGAGATCACACCATGACTTTTGGGCCTAAAATCTTGTACCTGTGGAGTAAAAATTTTGCAACAGTAGGCCTATTCCCAGCTTCCAACAGCTTAACAGGTAGATTTTTTTTGAGTTTGAGATAGTTTGCCCCGAAAACTCTTTCCTTACCAAGGGCAATTGTTAATATCGAACCCTGTTTTAAGCTGACAGCTCTATCTGAACTCCCGTACCTGCACTTTGCATGCAATATTGCTGTATAATACAACAAACAGTATGAAAGACCACCGTTCTGATGTAACTTCCATTGCGTGGAAGGTGCGAGAGTGACAGGTCACAGAAGTCTTTAGTTTTGATACTTGGTCATTCTTGTGTTTAGTGCAATTTATAACAATCAAAAAGCAGAAAGGTGCACCATTTCTGTTGGAATTTTCAAAAAGGCAGAAAGTAAAATCGGGACAGGAAATGAAAATAGCGGATTTCTGCTAAAAGGCTGAGATTTCACAACCCTGAATACTTCCGATAAAGATCACAGCACTATTGCCCCTATATTTAAGAAATATTAAATTTATACTAAAATATTAAATATGAGCCACCTGTGACAGTTGTGTAAAATCCAATGATTGACAGATTAAAGCACTACTTGTGAACAATTGCCTTTTGCTATAGTATAAATAATGATTCAAAACTGCTTCAAATTTAGAGGTCTGTTTCTGTGTTGTTAGCCATATGTGAAACTGGTAGTTTCTTCAAGCCATTGTGCCAATGAACACAGCTAGTGATATCAGTGACAAACATACCCATTTGCATTAACTCACTTCAAACTGATTGCCAATTAAGCTCCAACATTATGTGTGAGTAGTGCAGAACAGTGCACTCTCGAATTGCAAACTTCAAATTAGTGGCCTTCAGCTGATACTGCTCTTGCATGATACACATATAAAACTTATAGTGCCTACACATTATCCAGTACTTGTTACATGGAGCAATCCTATTCAAAACATCATTCTTCTTACCTCTCCATCAAGATGCTGTCATC
This sequence comes from Holothuria glaberrima, assembly GCA_009936505.3. Lineage (NCBI taxonomy): Eukaryota > Metazoa > Echinodermata > Holothuroidea > Aspidochirotida > Holothuriidae > Holothuria > Holothuria glaberrima. The sequence continues at coordinate 12,848 of WURT03054930.1, forward strand.
TTCATCTGCAGTTTGAACTGTATTTGCAAGGGTGCCCTCTATGCTGTTAAGCTGTGTCTCTACATTCAGCAAACATTTCTCCAAGCCCTCGACATTTGTACGGTCTGTAGGAAGAACAAAAGGATTTATCTTATTTGAACTGAATCTGTTAATTGCTTTTAGCTGGTAAAATTTTTTTTTTAAATATCTACAAATTTACAAAAACAAAGTTAGACTGAGACAAAGAAAGGCCAACATTGTTTCACTGTGTATTCTGCACTGTGTGAATCAAATATAATACAGTGTTGTTATACATAACGACTTCTTTTACGAACATGACATGAGGAAGGAAACTAAAAGGACCCTTAAAAGCTTACTCATTTAACATACAAAGACAAAGAAATACAGTCAAACAAATAAGACACAGTGGTAACTAGAAGTCATAGGTTGGGGTTTGGTCCCTGGCTAGGTCAAAGTAAGGTGGTTTTTCATCCAAGAGCAATCTATGGTTTTCCCATCTGAACTGGCCTCTCAAATTCAAAAGAGACCAAATTTGATACAAGTTGTTGAGTTGGTTAGCCACTCGATGTAAAGTTGTAATTCATAAGCCACATAGGCTTCTCCCACATTTGTGGTCACTTAGCAACGTAAAACAACTGCCCTTCAAGGCCTGAATTATTAATTATATCTAAATCAGCCAAGCACATGACCCAGTTTTTCTCCCCTCCTCCCCCTCCTGAGCCACCCTTCTTAAAGCTAGTCACACTTAACTAACATAAGAAGAATCAGTAATTATGAAACTTAAGTCAATGCCCTACTGAAAAGTGGGGTAGGGGAAAAGTAGATTGGCACAATAACTTAAATATGTACATACCAGTTGATTACATGTTCTGCAATATTTTTCTAAAAATGACATATACTTTGCTTGGAGATGAAAGTGTCTGGTGAACACTTCCAGCCTGGTAACTTAAAGTCTTCTGGTAATTGACTATCTTCTGGTGATTTCAAAATGTAAGGGCTGAATTGTTGGCTCATTATTAATAGCTTTGATAGCTTCTACAACAATATAATTTATTTAGGGATATTCAAACTTTCCTGTGTACCAGAGTGTGAAGAATTGTCATTCTGCCATAATACAGTCTAAAGGCTAGTTCATGCTTCCAGATTTATTGCCACTCTAATTTATGAATAGGCCATAATAGCTGTGTTTTTGCCTTGCATAGTTCCTTGCATTTTATAGTGGCAATTAATATTTAAAAGAAGGGTTCAAGC
>WURT03054941.1:0-14098 GCA_009936505.3 Holothuria glaberrima
CTCATGCTTGTCATGTGGGTGATTCATGTTTGTTACAATATATCATATGGCAAGGAATCACTAAGCCTTTTGGCTTTAATTATGGTATGAAAGCTTAATTCCCATGGTGAATTTTATTAAGTTGGTAAATTTCCCATACCTTTAAGGCATTCCCATTTTAACAACACAAAATTGTGAAAGAGAAAATTGGTTTTTAAATTAAAAAAGAGAGTTCATTAATGAGAGGTTATGTCACATGGTTGGCTCAAGTTCACTTTGGGCTGAAAATGTGACAAACTCATCTGCTAATTAATTATATGGCATCTTGAGAATCACAAGTCCCATTTTAATGCAAATTTTTATCAGGTGCTTAGATCCAGTCCCCCTCTACAAGATATTAAAGGTGGATTCAAGCCTAAATTCCTCTTAAAACAGAGTAGGGTGGTACATCCTTAAAGATAGCAGAGCTGCAAACAGGCTCTTTACCAAGATAGAACAGGCCTCCTTTGCTATCAATCTGGCATCCCTCAGAGCGGCAACACCACAAAACTTATGAACCATTCTAAACTACTGTAGCAAAAGCTGCTTTAAATGCAGCTTCATCCCTTATTCTGTTAGAGACTGGAACCTACTTTTACCAAGCATAACTCTGTTCAAAGACACCAGGCGGTTCAGGCATTCCTCCCTAAAGTTCTTACTGCACCAGTATTAAAGAGATTTGCCAGAGACAAAATTCAGTGAGTTCAAAAAAAGCAGAAAATTTTTCTCTTTTAAGGTCTGTAGACATGTAAATGTGATGCTTGCCTGTATGGTGTAAAAAGCATTAAAAATGATAAAAATAGCTGCAATTCCCATTAAAATCCATTAAATATTGACCATTTTACAAGACAATTACTGTTTTTCACCTGCACCATGAATAAATATTAGCTACTTATGCAAATTTGTGACATACAGAGAGGGACCTGTCAAATGGGTTTTATGTTATCCTTTGTTAGTTTAGGCTTCATTCCAAGGACAGCTGTAATTTTGGGATGCCCTCAGGGGTTAATTTTCAAAGTAGCTATTTAGTTCTTTGAAAATATCCACTTTAAAGACCAAACTAGAAACTAGCTATTAAGTAATTAGATAATTAATATAAAGGAATAACAAAAGAAATACAGACACTGTGCAACACTCCACATCATATTTTTGCATAGCTAATGAACAGTTCCCACAAATGGTCAAACTTTGAAGAGAAATATCTTGAGAACGGTAAAAGATATTCAACAGATTTTTGATCAGGGGATCTTAATTTAGCTTTGTTGAGTAGAACAACTGAATTTATTACATGTCCACAGACCTTTAAGGAGAAGAAAACCGCCTCTCAATAGCTTGTAGCATTTGGAAGATACAAATTTTCAAACAAGTGCAATTTTTTTCAAGATGAATTGCATTATGGGAAATCTGTGATGTCATCGCCGCACATTAATTTGTCAAAGAATTTATGATATTGACACTGCTGTTTGGAAATATTTAGCAACTCTGTTGGTTATGCCCTACATATGGTGCAGATTTGTGCCAATTCTACATGGAAACATATTTAAACATTCCAACAGTATCAAATTTCAAAGACAAACAGGACATTCAATCATAAAGAAAAACAAAAGGAATCTGAGGCAATGTGCCCACTTTACATAACAATCTGTGACTTTGATGAGAACTTGAGGTATTTTTTGACAGAAATAAGTACTACTATGAGATATCTCGAGTTAAAAAAGAGAATTGCTACGAGGTTTGAAGGGCACATATTGGAATTTTATTCTCTTCCATATGAGACCCTTGTGAAAAGCCACTGGAAAATGCCTTTATGTATGCTCACACCCAACCCTGCACACTCCATTTATAGAAGTGTTGTGCAGTATCCACACAGATCCTGATTTTATTTGAAGAGAGAGGACAAGTTCTACAAAAACTTTGGAGAGCAACTCAGTTACAATGGTACACATTAAATTTATATCTCATTTCCATATACACTAAGAATACCATTCATTGTTTGTTAAATAGAAGTTTAAGCAATAGTAATGTTGAAAGGCAGTACAACTACCTGTCTGTGCACTTGTTACCAATTGGTTAGAAACTGAGCCATAAAACCTCATCTAATTAACTTGTTTACAAAGCAGGTAACACCATTAGTCTCTCTAGACACTCGCTTAAAATAGCAAAATATGACGTGACAAAATTATGAAACATCAACTACAGCATTTGCAATACTCCAGACATTATTGAAGTGGGAAAAACTTCCATGCAGCAATAAATTCTTTTCTTGTGCTGTTGATTGTTGTAACATCTACACATAAAAATTATCTTATTTTGGGAAGACAGCAGACTTCAGAATTCTACTTTATTACATGTGCAGACACACTGAAAAATATGCTGGTTCACATCAAATTTTGAACCAGAAACCCAAAAGGCTTAGTGATTCCTTGCCATTCTTGAGATAGTGTTTACAAGGTTTTGACCTCTGGTGACCCCAAATGACCTTTGACCTTCACCAAAAACCAGAGGGATCATCTACTCAATATGGGCAATCTACATGCTGTGTACGAGATCCCTCAAAGCTCTTCTGGAGATATTCTGTTTACAAGATTTTAACCTTTTGACCTCTGGTAACCCTGAATGACCTTTGACCTCTGCCAAAAGCAGTAAGGATCATCTACTCACTAAGGCCAACCCACACACTAAGTATGAGATCCCTGGGAGTTACCGTCCCTGCGTTATTGTTTACCTTTTGACCTCTGGTGACTCCAAATGACCTTTTACCTCCACCAAAAACAATACGGGATCATCTACTCAATGTGGCCAACCCACACACTAAGTAAACGACTGCTCTGAGGTACCCACCTTGAGATATATGGTTTACAAGGTTTTGACCTCTGGTGGCCCCAAATGACCTTTGACCTCCACCAAAAATGATAGGGATCATTTACTCGATATGGCCAACCTAAACACTAAGCATGATATCCCTCGGAGTTACCCATCTTGAGATCTCGTGTTTACAAGGTTTTGACCTCTGGAGACCCCACATGACCTTTAACATCCACCGAAAACAATAGGGATCATCTACTCAATATGGACAATCTACATGCCAAGTATGAAATCCTTCGTAGTTACACTTCTTGACATATCATGTTTACACAGATTTGACTTTTTGACCTCTGGTAACCCCAAATGACCTTTGACCTCCACCAAAAAAAATAGGGATTATCTACTCAATATAGCCAACCCGCATACCAAGTATGAGATCCCTTGGAGATACCCTTCTTGAGATACCTTGTTTACAAGCAAAGCCATCACATACACACACACACATACGCACATTCAATGCCTTGCAGGGTACCAGGAAAGGACCCAGTAGGGAAAACATGGGAATTGCAAAGCAGCGGAGCTGCCTGCGAAGTAGGCGAGGTTTGCTACGTGCTTGAGGGCGGGCTGCGCTGCAAGGCAGGCACGTGCAGCCACGCCTGACTTCTCATTGCAGTGGCCGAATTTTTGGGTAGCTACTCCAGTTTCAAGTCGTGCGTGAGCTAGGAAAGACGTGCAAGAGCGGCGCTCGGGCCAACTGCCTCGGTACCTGCTAAGGACATGTTTCTAAGTGCACACATACATGCTGCGACCCAGACACAGCTTAGGCGCACACATATACACACGACATCACCATCGCATACTGTAGATTCCTTCTGCCTTTGGCAAGGAATCAAAAATTAATTACTGCATTAATGTCATATTACCATTGCACTATTACTTTAAAGCAAAAATATTTCTGATAGTAGCAAAGTACTGTAGCCCTGCTGTGACACACATCCAGACTACAGTACAATGTTCTCTGAGAACAGCTATCCAAGTAGAATGTAAACAAGGCCACACTGTGTGCTATAACAAGATATAAACTGCATTACAATACACATTTAAAACAGCCGTTTTACTGCAGATATAGGTATTAAAATCTTCATTTTTTGACACTTTGAGAAACAGGAGATAATCAGGTACTTTTAAAGGAAGTGTGAGGGGACATGAAAATTGAGGTCAGGTGATGAAAAATTTGAAGCATTGAATTATTTGCACAAATTTAAGAGCTTATGAGTAAAGCAAAAGGTCTGCAGCTTCTGTGAGAAAATTTACAATGGAGTTTGATATCAGATCGATTTCAAGTCGACTGTTACAGAGGTTTTAGTACAAAGTATACTGTGTGACTTATATTTCAATTAAATTACCAATACCCTGTTACAGTAGTTCAAAATGATGACTGAGCAATGGAAATGTTAGGATATGAATAGGTATCAAGAATCTCAAACTTATAATCCCTTTCAACTTTGATTATCATAATCACAGAAAATTCATTTTGTTTAAGAGTCATCCATGATTTCATTCTAGTCTCAAATTAGTGTGCACCCTCTCTGAAAGTCTACTGTACTTTTGAAAATATTAAAGAAAAAAAGTTTTGGGCAAATGTTCACTATCACTTCTTGTATTTTGAAAAATTGAACATGGGCCTTTGTGGAAATGACAAAAAACAAACTCATCCTCTACTCAAACATGTATGTCACAAACCAGAAATGTACCAACTTGCAGAAGCTGTTCATTTGTTGAATCAACAAAAGCCATCCGCAGACAAGAACTGGAATAATAACAGTGTTCCCAGACCTGCCAAGTCACACAACTGTTTTTCTCCCAGATATCCCCCAAATGTCATGGGGTCAAGATTATGAGAGTATAATGTAAACTATACTTTCTTGTCAGTAATTGGCAGCCAAAAATTTCTCACCTTGGCCCATACCATGCTGGAGTTCACGTAAACCTTTGTCTATCTACTTAAATGGACTTACAAATAGTTTGAGCAGCTATTACAGTAATTAATGAGACAACTCAGCAGTACAAACCAAATGGTTAATGATGCCAGCCTGCTATAGACAATTAAGCATCATATGTTATTCATCAGGTCTGCAATAAGTCACTCTCATGCAGGATAGATGGATGTGAAGGCTGTTTTGTTTTGGATCATAAAACAATCTTAAAAGTTTAGACTCGAGTCATGGCAAGTTAATACTGTACAACACTGCTAGCCACAACGTGCATTTAAATGTGAATGATACCATGTAATTGCCTCACCGTTACAACTACTGCAACAGATGAGCACACAACTCACTGTTTCCTAAAGTCAATCGTTAACAGTTGTCTTGCTGCTTCAATGAAGTCACATTTGTAAAACAAAAAAAAAAGCCTTTACAGGATGAAGTTTTGTACTACTTGGTGGACAACAAATAGATGATTTATGTATAATACATTTTGCACCAATTAAAGTGGGTCTTCAAATGGCAGAATGGTCTATGCCATCTGCTCTGCACCACTGTGTTTCACTAGTAATTGGTATGTGGATCATTCTCTTGGTACTCGTGGTCCCCCCCCCCCTCCCCCTCCACTTGGCAGAGACTTGCCTTGAAAATCAGTTGCCTAGACAACAACTTCAGTTGCATGCCAGACTGAAAGGCTGATACACTCTAGGGCAGACTAATAAAGCAGCCAACTTTGCTTGCTTTACAACAACAGGGATGCAGTAATTTTGAACAGAAAATGACAGAATTCACTGCCTACTGTAAGGGCCATCACCAGCAATGATTTTAACTTAAAAACATCCCTGATTCTGTCATTTTGAACAGAATATTAAGGTAAGTCATTACACTTTTGCCACAGTATAAAAAGAGGATTATATTACAAACATTTTTCCGCCACCAATGATCATCAATCCATGGACTATTTGCTAAATTGCTCCAATTCAGACACAGTACCAGACATAAAGAGAGTGAATTTAAGAGTAAAGGCCTTTGTATTTACTGTGCAAAGTTTACAGTATGCATTTTAAAGTTACAGTATATATTCACAGTGTAACATTCATCTTCACCACTACATCTAACCACAAACAAAAGATCTCAGTGCCAAAAGTTTTAAAAACTAAATTCTTCACTATTCATACCATATGCATATGAGGCAGAGAGAGCCAGGGGACTGAAGCCCCCATTTGGGCAACAAATGTAACCTATTTGAGAGATCTGTAGACCTACTTAGGCTGTGTTAAAGGGATTAGAAACATGCTTACAATTTTCACTGGAAAAAAGGCCGTGGCCGGCTCGACTTGAACCAATTGGTTAGAAACTGGGCCATAAAACTTCATCTAACTAACTACACTGTAACTACAATTTCATGCAAGGGTGCCCATCCCTAACTCCCTCCACCTGAAATTACCAACCTATGGATGCTTATCTCTACATAGCTGTACTGTGCAGTACTTTACCTATAGAAGAGCCCATGAACCTGAAATAATAAAACTTTTACTTAAGACATCACAGAGTAGAAAGTGCTTCCTCATTTGAAGGTGTAAGTGGATCATTGCAAGTTACACTGGTCAACAAATGCAGAGAGCTGATTTGTCAACCAATCAGATATGCCTGTAAGTCTACTACATGTGAGTGGGAAGTCTACATTGTGCATGCAGTGTGCTTTATTGTTTTGCCTCCAAAATGATGTCACGTGATGTTAATGCATACAGTCTATAGATCAGACACAGAACCTGCAAATCCTTGATCTCCTACATTATCATTTACTATGTACTTGAGTTTAATACTACCAGTTAAAAAATTCCCAGCAAGATGCATTACAGTACTTTAATAAAGTGTACTGCACTTTGGGTCAGGGGTACGCTGTTCACAAAACCAGTTTAAATTTGAAAAACGGTTAAACCGGTTTTGATTTGATTTGGTTTCCAAATTTTCACACAACCAAAAAACCAACTGTTGAAAGCAAACCGGTTGATAACCAATCGTGGTTTGACTTCCGTTTCAAAATTTTATTCTCATGCGCATTTCACACTTTTTCTCCACAAAGCCGCTATCTTTTTTTAAGTTAGTTAGTTAGATGGGGTTTAACAACACACCAACACGTACTGTATGTGTTAAATAGTGTCAGCTAGAATAAAGGGATAAACATCACCTTAAAAAAAGTAAGGACGGGGTAAAATTCAACTAAAAATTCTAGGCAAATGCAAATGCGGGAGTCATGTCAAAATTTCCTATACAGGTCACTTTCTTTGAGAAAGCCCACAATGAGAGAAGGGTCAGTGTGATCAAATAACATCTTCAGGTTTGGCACAGTGTAGTACTAACGAATATGGGAGTATTCATAACAGTCAACGAGAATGTGACTGACAGTGACAGCACAATCACAGGGAATACAGTATGGTATCTTTTTTTTATTAGAACAAATGTATGGGAATGCGTTGATCCTGCAAGGTATGCATGTAATGTCATTGTAAGGTACTTTTTGAAAAACCAGTTTTTAAAAACCGGTTTTAGCGGCCGGAGAAACCTTTTCTCAGTTTGGCCTTAGTCTGGGGCATCCAGGTTCTTTTATCAATTTCACATGCTGTTGCTATAATTCCAATCACAAGTATACCTCTAATAACATCCAAGGGTAATGCATCCACCCAATCACACTCTGGGCCTAGGGAGGGGACTTTAACACATGTAGAGAACATTCCAAGAAAGAAAATTTCTGATTTTAACAAGGGAATGCCATGTGCTGTATTCTTTCATCAATTTGACAGGTCATACTGGTACAGTAGGTCACAGAACCCTACTTCTTCTTTCCTTTAACAGCTTTCTCTTTTTTCTTCTGAGGTGGAGCTCCTCCTCCAAAAAAATTTGTCACCATCTCTGAGAGGTCTGGCATGTCTTGTTTTGGGTTCATCAAGTTGAGGCTTTGCATTTCCTGAGGGGAAGATTACAGCAGAACATTGTCATATACAGTAGAGTAGACAAGACCTACTGCAACAAAGGTTCAACTCTTACTTCAAATGAAATGTGCATTAAAAAACTTAGGGAAATTCAGTCACCCCAATCAGAGTTAGTATGCCCTGTCAGTCTCGTTCATGAATGGGTCTATTTTGATCATGTGACAGTATTTTTGTTAGTGAATTGTAAAATTCAAGGAGAATTTCTCCTTGCTTTACCTATTTTTGTAATAGGATATGGTCAAAATGTCTTCAGAGGTGCTTGTAATGCAATAAGAGGAGATTTGCAAGAGTTTGCTGATTTTTCAAATCTGGGGTGGCTGCCTATTGCCTTTAAGGGAAATGCTGTGTTTTAAAATGTACCAACATGGCATGCAAAGAAAATATACAGTACCTTAAACCATTATTTAACCATTCAGCCTCACCAACAAACTGTAGCAATAGTTGTATCTCTTCAAAATATTATGCATTACAAGAGTAACAGATGTTACATCATTTGAATTTTTCAGTTTGGGTGAACAAATTACTTTTGTGCAAAAAATAACCAAATGACTTGCTGTGAGAGCATCATTTCTTGAAAAGAAAGCCTACCATATTGCCTTATTTTGAATTGTCTATCATTCTGTATCTATTACATATTGGTTTAAAAAGATGAAAATTTTCTGCAAAAAAAAGCAATACTTCCCTTTAAAACAATGCAAGATTTAACCACTGGAAGGATGACACAATTAACTCACTGCCCAACCGTAAAACATAAACTGCCATTAGCCCCAAGAGATGATGCTTATTAAGAGTGTCTGTTTCAAAATTATTCTAAACTTACTGTCTGGCAGATGCACTACCACTGTGGTATCATCTTTGGAAAGTATTTATAAACCAAGAGTATACTTGAGTGTGCAGCAATGCATACCCTCGTAAAGCTCAATGTCTGGTTACCTTTATGGATGTACTATAAAGGAGCATATTTAATACATAAATTTTACTTCCAATCCTGTAATAATATGGTTTATGAGCTGTGACTAGGAGGTAACATTTCTCTCAATGCTGTCCCAAAAGGGCAGGTCACACTGTAGTGATTTTCAATCCTAAATCCAGTCCAAATTTTTCTACAGTGTAAATTGGGCCAATAATATTTTATTCAGACTTTGTTCTATAGATGGTCTTGCTGCATCCATAACTGATCCTAGTTTGTCTCACGATAAACTGTTCTGTTACCATTATATAACTTACTGTATATGGCTCAACAGAGCATTTTTGTTAGAAATTAAATCCAATTTTTGCACCCATGTCCAATAAATGTTGTCTGTCGATGTGACCTAACGAAATAATTACTTTACATTTCACTTTCGTAGTACTCTGATACAAATCATATATTTACACAGGTTGGCAGAGTTTTGGCAGCTTTCTGACAAGGGATGGAGAAGATTTTAACTAAAACTCACAAAAATTAGAACCTAATCCTGTCCAAGATCACTCTAGTGTGACCCATGCTTAAAAGCCAGTAAACCACTCTAAGAATGCTTTCAGATTATTCTTTACAGGTTAATATAATTGTTTTTATACTGTATGTGCCTTTCTGTTTAACAACCAGCCTCCCAGCATACAGTGGAACAAGCTAATTCTGCAGGAATTCAGTTTAGTAGCCTTTAACAATGATACAGTAAGAAGGGTTTTGTCCTTCAATTTAGTTTTGATACAGTAGAGGATTCTCAAACTATTCACTACGTGCTAAAATTTGTATTCAGTTCCTATTTGTGGTTCTCCAGTAAAATAGTCACATTTGCAATCCAAAGTGAACTTGAAATAAACAGATTTAATGACATAACCTATAATATAAAATGAATACACTTTTGCTTTTAATCTGTGCCCACATTCTATTGCACATATTCTAAAAGTATTTTTCTGGACATGTTTTGCAGGATCCGGGTAAACCAAGATGGTGGAAATAGCAAAATGGCTGCCCATATCATTATATTCGATGATTATATGGGCGCCCATTTTGCTATTTCTGCCACCTTGGTTGACCTGGATCCTGCAAAATATATCCAGAAAAATACTTTCTGAATATTTATTACAGAACATGGGCAGATTTTAGGTTTAAATGTGTTGAAGATGTCCTTAAAGTTTATTTTTCTTATTATTATGCTATATTGTATCTATATGAATCGGCGGCCAATTATTCAATTGATATTATGATATATTGTTAGGCATTAAATGGCCCGAAATGCAAATCAAAACAATTGGTAGCATCTTTTCTTACATTTCCAGGCAATACAGGTATCAAAATGAATGAATTTATGATTTGGCAGGTTACTTTGGAGCAAATGTGAAATTTTCACTTTTACCCGATTTTTGTGACCTTTTGACCTTTGGTGACCACATTAACATACTAATTTGCAAAATGACAAGTTTGAATGAATAGAGTACTAGAAAACAAACATGTTAAGGGCTATTTTGTTGTTCTGTGACTTATACTTCCAAAGATACAGTGATTTATGTTTCCCCTACCCCTAAATTTTGGCTCCAATAGAGCATCAATGAGCGTGGGTTACAGTATGACGTCATTTTCCTGCTTATTGCCAGGTTACCAAAATTCTACCCAAACTTTTTTGATGTGCCACATGGTGTACTTCAATAATATGAAGAGAAACTTAGGGGACCTCTCATGCACACGGGGAGCCCCCCCCCCAGCCTAAAGACTAAGCAATTTTGAGGTTTCTAGGGTTCTCTAACAAAACCATTTGAAACCCCTAATGCTGTACATGTACAAAAGCTGCTAGGAGGGACAAGATAACAGGGCTTGATTTTCACAGTCGTCCGGTCACCCGAGACGACCAAAATCTGCAACGGACAACCAAAACTGGTGCAGTGTTCTCCACTAGCCATTTTGTCCGGGTGCGCCGCCCAGACAAAATCTGATGAGTGTGCATCAGCGCTCGGACAAAAAGTTGCCGCTCGGACAAAAATCTTGGCCACCTGGACAAAAAATATGGCTTTCACCTTTTTTGGTAACGTTTGAATTGTTCAATTCAAATTTAGCATCGCATGTAGTACCATTTTGCATCTAAGCCACCTTAAGTGAGCAAAATTTTTTCCATTTTCAACCCCCAGGACCCCCTCCCCTGAGACCCCTCCCCCATGGCCAGGACGGCAATCGATGTCATCTGCCAGATCAGAGAAAAGGGCCCAGACAAAATGTGGACCCGTGGAGAACACTGCTGGTGGATTGGTTGTCCATTGGACAACCAAAGTTCATGCAACTAGTTAACTAACTGCTTTTAAGGTTACTGCAAATATCTTTGTGGACTACTAAATTTTCTTTCGGACAACCAAAAAAAGGTAGACAGGTTGTCCAATGGACTACCATAAAATTTTCTTAAATCGATGCATGGACAAATTCACCGTTTGGTATACTCCCATTAGATTTCTACCCAAACTAACATAATTTAACAACTAGTTTATTGCAGAAAAAAAAGCTGTCTTTAGTTTCTGTGTCTAGCAAATATATGTTATGTTCATGCAAACTTTCAGTTCTTCTTGACAAGCAAATAAAAGTATTTCTAGGCATCATGAATGGACATCATGGACAGACAGCAAAGGTCAACTGGAGGGCCAACTTTATTGGGAAAATTCAGAAGTTATCAGCTGAAAGCTACCTTTCAGCTACATGATGCCATACAAAAGACAAAAAAGTCATCCATTCATTTCTAGGTTGACAGCTTACAGTACTTAAGAACAGCATAATTTGTCATGGGCAGACACATTTGTACCATGGACAGACACATTTGTATCATGGACAGACATATTTTTGTCATGGGTGAACAAGTTTTTGTCGCAGATGGACGATGAGCAAAATTTTTAATCTTGGCTTTTTTTTAATTGCAGAATTACTGCACTGTTCTAAGGGCAGGGGGTGATTGTGAATAAATACAGTAGGTCCACTGCTTGGCAAACACCTTTTCCCAGTTGAGTTCTTACATTTTAAAGTCAAAGGGGTGATGAAATTTTGGCATGGATGTTCTTTTGAAACAGTGCCTGGCTATGACAGAATTTCAGTTGTAAATTATAAAAAATACACAATATTATAGAATCTTTATCTAATAGCTACAAAGGTGGGGTATACTTAGTATTAGTAACTCAGCAGGTTCTTTTTTTTTTTCAAAAAAGTATTTATCACGGAGGAAAAAAGTAAATTTCTCCTGCCTATTTTGTGTCATGGAAGGACGTTTCAGCATCAGCATAACAACAATTTGAAATGAAATTAAACTCCAAAATTTTTCTTTTAAATTCAGTACGAATATAGATTATGTTTTCCCTTTATATATAATCACACAAAACTAAAAATAGGTCATTACTAGTAGAACATTCTAAATGAATCTGAGTAGAGAGAAAATGTCTGTCCATGACATGCTTTTCAAAACCCAGTACATGAAGTGGTTTATTCTAAGATATTATAAAGGTATCACAATTTCCTCTATTTATTCTTCTATATAATACAAGTAATCATGTCTATCATTAGTACGGGACAAATTTTCACATCTACCACCTGAACACTGTCATTTCGACCAGTTTTTTCCTCTATAACCTCATGCTTATTACCCCGCTGAGCGGACTCTGTTAGCTCAGCTCCTCTGCATCCAATTTATTAAGACGCAAACTTCATTACCATAATATGACTTATTCATATGCTCTCTCACTAGCTATGCTATTGTTTTTGAGTGAGTGTGTGTACTCTTGTGGTAGTAAAACTGAAAGCCTATACTGAAACCTGGGAAGTCCTATCATTACTGTGTTGCATAACCACCTGTGCAGTGACTACCAGGGAGTGGGCATTACAATGACATACAAACTCTGTGGGTGGCACAGGCTACTGAATGACTTCAACAGGACCATAAGTTGTGTTCTTTTGAATATTCACTAACAATCAACCAGTCTTGAGGCCAAATATTTCAATAAATAGCCAAAAGAGTGTTCGGTGTTCACTTTGGCAGGCGTTGGGGATATGACTGAACAAGGAACATGCCATACTGCCTGCTACGCAGGCAACATATTCACACGTTATGAATGCCTGGGAATATCACAAACTGTACAGCAGGGCTGTAACATTCGAGTACGGAGTCAGACTAGGTTACAAACACGGTTACTTGTGCATACGTATTTTGAGAAGTTGAGAACTACACAAAGGAATTATAAAGAAAAATTAGAATGCAAAGATTCCTCTTTAATTCACACATGTAATTATAAATATTTGCTTTGAAGTAAAACCTCCCTTTAATACATAAAACCAACCTTTTTGATTTCAGGGTCATCTGTGTTGATGAGTTTGGGAATGAGAACAAGAAAGACGATAGGCAACACCATCATAATAACCTGAAAAGAGTAATTAAAATTTGTTTTCAATACCAAAATAGACCATACACTATAGAAATAACTATACAATTACAAGATGAATACAAAAACAGTGAGGAATTAACTTCAAACCAACTGCATCTTTTAACCACAGTAGCCCCATCAATAAATGCCACTTAAACTTCAAATAATTATGTCATTCAACCTTAAGTAAACATGCTTTTTATAACCAGCTATTTCTTAACTGCATGATATTACATCTGCTTTCCACATAGCCCCTGTAATAACTTTCAGCTTAGTACATGCAAAAATTTAAAGACAAATACTCATCACCCCAAAGTATATTTTTGGTGTGGGGTATCAAAATTCTTAATTAATTTATGACTACTCTTTGATTGACATCAAAGTTTGCAAATGCAAAAGATGCAGAGTCGCTCACATTTTCACACAATGCAGAAAGCGTGTTTGGATTACACACTGTAGACTTGTATGCTCAGCAGGACATGGCCATAAAGGGGATATGGCATCCCCCAAAACAGAGAGTTGCTTACAACTCTCTAACCAAATATATTTAGGAATATCCCCAGAGTTCCAAATACAGTTGATAACTGTGCTTTGATTGACATTCATTCAAACAATACAGTTTCACTCTATTTGGTCAATGACAAATTGTATCTGCTGTGTTCCCAGTTTAGCTCACACACAGTGTGATTCGACAATACTGTAATCGCCTCGAGCAATTGAAACTCAAAGCAAGCTACTGTGGCTCTGGCTAAGAGGTGTAAAGAAAGGTTCAGTTTGAATTGAAGGAGGAGCTACAAGTTTACTGGTAGGGAGAATTGTCACTGTCTGGGGTGAGATTTGAATGCCTTTTTTGATTCCTTGCCGAAGGCAGGCAAGGAATCTATGCGATGGTGATGTCGTGTGTGTGTGTGTGTGTGTATGTGATGC
>WURT03054952.1:14057-34500 GCA_009936505.3 Holothuria glaberrima
CATGATTATGACTGTTTGAGTTGCTGATAATGATTATCATGGATGAGTATAAGGACAATGGAAAGGCTAGATGAGGATGAATGGTTCAACAGATTTGGAGAGTAACCAGACAGCTGTTTAATCAGTGTCATTTTACTTTTGACTTTCATCTAGTTTAATGCAATGTGTGAAAATTTGCTGTATCCAAAGCTGTATTTAAATCATAGAAGAGCTTGACGGTAGAATTTATGTCGAGAAGTTTCCAGACATTGAACAGGAACGTGGTATCCATTTCAAAGAGTTAAAAATGGTCACATGAAATTCTGACTTAACAAGCAGCTGACTGTGCATGGAGCATCATCTTCCAACCATGGATTAAAGAAAGAACTGAGAAAAAAGTGAAAACAAACGGCTAAAAACAAAGGAAAAAGAGACAACTTTAGAACAGAAATGAGAAGTTGATGGTCCCTTTTGTGAGAGATTGGATAGGTCAAGAGTCTCAGCCATTGAGTATTCTTGACAGTCAGTGAAAATCTTTTGTCCCTGGTGTTTTCATGAAGTACTAGATACACTTTTTTCGTGTGTTTTTGGGAAACATTATACTCTGGGTAAAAATGTTGTGGAAATTTTGGAACCATGTTCATTGGATGTTTGTTGGTGTTTATCTTCATCTCTCAGATCTGACTCAAGAGGAGCTGAAGCTGCTGAGTGAGATACGGAGAGCCAAGCAGCAGCTGCTGCTGGAAATCAAGGTACGAAAAAACTTTTTTTTGGGGGGGGGCGGGGTGGAGGTGGGAGAAGGACATTTGGAAGAAATTGAATCTAAGCCCATTACCAGATGGGGGCACCTTTGCCATGCTGGTGTCCCCCTCCCCCTCTGAATAATTTGCCAGAATCACCAGCTAGGGCATGAATCTGTAACTAACTGATAAGGCTGAGAAATATATCAGATGGGGGGGGGAGAGTGGGGATGAGAAAAATTGTTCAAACCAGATGGATGAAGGGAGAGTACATCAAATACATTCCTTCCCTTCTCTCATCCAACACCCCAAAATATCTACCCCCTCCATTGAAGACCCCAAAATAAGCTGCTTTGTCAAATGTGTAGTTCATAGAGTACCAGTTGCTTAATATTCATATTATAAAGCTTCTTGCCCTTTGATGTAACTTTACTCAGAATTTTCAGATTAATGTGCAATATTTACCTGAAAGCAAATGTCAAAAGCCTGGGTAAAAAAAAAGCTAGCTGCTTAGTGATTTCCTCCCTTTGAAAATGCTTAAATCCTATCTCCATATGTTTGCTCTGCCAAATATAAGTTTGTCCAACAACTGAGGCAACATCATTGCAGCTTCTTCATCTGGACAATTCTTGCTATCCAAGCACTGTTTTACTATAAATTTGTAAGATATTCTGGCTATTTGTTGGGGAAAAGGGACAATTACAGGCATGATTCACAGATTCTGTAGGCTTTGATGACTCCCATATTGTTGGAGTCTGGTACTTGCAGCCCAATTAGAAACGACTCTGAATGGAGTTGTGACTCCTACAATCACATTATCAGGCCCGTAGCCAAGGGGGAGGGGACGGGGGGGGGTGAAGCCACTCTGAAAAAATTGAGCTCCCCTAGAAAGTTTCAAGTTGCTATTGGCTTAACATTTTTACACATTTGGGCCCCCTGAAAAATTTACAAGTACAGATTTGCCCGCCTTAAAACCTAGTCAAAATATTCTCCTCATAAGGCTTACTAAGCCCACTTTTTCATACCTCCACCCTTTCATTGCATTATCACGAGCTGTCAGGTATTTTCTTTGTAACTACTGTATGTGGCATTTCTCACACACAGGCTTGTTTGCTTTACAGTATGAAGGGCCTAACATGAACTAAATTGATTGATTAGACCATGTTTCAAAAAAAATAGGCAATTCATGCAATTTTTGAATTTCCCATGTAACCTTTTGTACAGTGAAGTTGTGCAGTAAAGACTAGCCAAAATAAATTGCAGCTTGTTGGATTGAAAATTTGTATGATTCTTACACCTTGGAAATAAGTGTGAGAATCTTTGGATCATTCAAGTAAATGACTGGAGTGGCAAGAAAGTTCAGCTGTGAAGAAATAGAATGGCAGTTTAGTATAAATATGTGCTTAAATCCTTGTACATTACAGCGAAATTTACATTAGATTTTCAGGTAAACAACCAGTCCTTCATAGCCAAAATAAATTGCAGCATCCATGTAGGTTTTAATTTTTAATTTACTAACTTCTTATAAAAGTATAAAAGAACTTCATCATCCACTACTGTGCCATCCATTTACCCTTATAGTAAATTGAACCATTGAGTCATAAGCTAGTTAAGAATTCCATTTGGTGCTTTGTACCTCTCAGATCTTGTAAATTATAGTTTTAGAATGAGAATCTTTTATAGGTTGTCCAGGTTAGTGACCAATCCTTTGTATTGCAAAGTACGGGTAGAAGTTCTTGTCTTACTAATTAATCTTTGTGTGTCGAGTGTGAGAGAATGAGATTACTGCCTCAATCAAATCCTATTTCTTTTCAACCCTACAAGGACAGGAAAATTCAGTAGTAATTCCTGAAGGGCAATATCCCCAGAGTTTTGACTGATCACTTCCCCTTGCTATTAATGCTGTACAAGGATATATATCCATTCACCCCAAGTATGACATGTAATCGTGTAGGAATTAGAGAATTGGTGTACACCTAAAAATGCCCTGAGGGAAAAAATATCATAGATAGGTTACCATTTAAGGTGAAATCTCAAACTAAAATTGTTCTGGTGTCAGGTGTATGCCAAGCAACTGGAAGACAAAGGAGTGGGGAACTGAGATGATAGTACGATAGAACGAATAACAAAGGGACAATGATGATGAGTCAATGCATGAATTAATATTGATTTTTTTTGTCAGTTTTGAATTAATAGTTAGAATGAAATGCAGATCTAATTCAGGGTCTCAATCCCGTATGTATTAAGTGATACATTACATCTAAGAATTAGACCTCATGGGGTGGTTAAGCTCCAACAGCACAGGTTGATGAATATTAATTGTTGTATGCATCATTAGTAAGTTTTGAAGATATGAATAAAATGATTGATTTGCTCTAAAATTTCATTTAATAATGCCAAATTATAAAGATGATTATCATTATAAATTTTTCATTTTGCTCCTTCACTATTAAATGCTAGAAGATTAGACTGTACATAATGAAAAATTAAATGAGTCATATTTTAAAGGGTAAAATTTGAAAGGGTCAATCAGCCCCTCAACTTTGTTTTGAAATATTGCCTAAATCGTAATAAAAGTCTTTTCTTATTTTTCCTTTACAAGTATCTTTCAAGGTGTTTATGGACATATTGTAGTGTTGTACAATGTTTTACACATCAACCATGCATTTGTTGCATCAATCTTACAATTCAGGGACAAAAATAATTTTCACATTATTTGAAGGAGCCATACAGGAATTTAGATACTAGGGTATCCCAGTATAAATTGTGGTGACAGCGTTTTCCCTTTAAAGCAAGGCCGTGTTATAGTAATTTTCATAAACTTGAAAAGTCTCCCACATATATACTGTTTACCTACAATCCAGTGCTGCAAGCAGCATGGTGGCTTATAAATTGCAAGAGTTTGAATTTGAAAACATGCATAGATGCTTTTAACAGCATGGCAGTGTGGTAGCTATAGTATAACTCAAGAGAAGTGAAAACTGTGGCAGATTTCATTATACTAATCAAAGGAAATTATGTCATGGATTGGGAACACTGAATTCAGAATTAAATTTGAAGGGAGTGATCCTTTCATAAATTGAATTTTTTCAGAATGCATTGCCATATTTTGTAGTTAAGTTTAAATGAGGAACATACTTTATACTCGGACAAAAAAAAAGAAAAAAAAAAAACCTTTAATGCACACACAAAATAAATGGAAAAAAAAAAATAACAGTAAAAGAAAAATTAGGGCTGGCAAATGCAGTTGATTACTGGTATAAGAATGAATAAGTCACTTCCTATATTTTTTCCAGCTGCAAAAATACCAGTTAAAGGTCATAAGCAGTCTCCCCAAACTTGTTTTGAAACAACAGCTGAATGTCACAAATTTCTTCTTATTTCTCTTTCATTCTCTTTCTTATTTATCTTTCAAGATATTTTAGGACATAAATATTGCATGTTCAAGGTAAACCAAACAGTTGCTACTCATAAATTTTGCAACTGAGAGAGAAAAATACTGTCAAATGATTCTCAAGAGCCATTCAGGAAATAGGATAGGCTACAGTACTATACAATTCTTTTTTGGGGTGACTGCATCCTCCCTTTAAAAGCCTTTTGTTTCATGTAGGGTCAATATGTTGGCTAAAATAGATGAAAGTCTCTTTTCAAGAGATTACGAGTGGAGACTGAATTTATTTGGTAGATTTGTTAGGTACTGGGTTGTTTTTAGCAAATTGCAAAATTCTGAGCCTGTCAGTTGTACCCTGGCACAATGTGCATGTGGTTTGAGATTGTGATTGATCAATACTCTTCCACACACTTGAAGCTAATTTCCATCTGGCCACAAAAATATACTTGCATTTCAGCAAGGCACTAAGTGCACATAATGTGTCAACCAGCACTGTGTATAAATCCTGCAACATTGTGCTTTCAAATTCTTTTCCTCCATATTTCTGTGGCTGGGAGGATGTACTTAATATCAAATTAAAAGCATTTTATGGTTGGAATCCATGAATCACTTGGTAAAATAAGTATCCTGTTGTCATCTCCCCATGCTCAGGGAAATCTGATGTAAGGCAGCATGTCTCTGGTTATGCTCAATCAGGCCATCTCCCTGCTCAAATAAACCATTAGAGGTTTATGTGGTATAACCCCTAAAAATGTTGCTGATGGTGTCACATAGTAAGTATTGTTATGTGGGAAAGACCAGATGAAAGAATTCAAGTTTGAGCAAGACAGGTTTATTTGATAACCTTAAATTGAAGAATGCAGTTGAGAATAGCTTGAGATTGACCAGTAGCTCAGTTTTTTGTATCTCTGTATATTACAAGAAAAAAGGGCTATTTGTTGGTCATATTGTACGAGATAGTTACAATGCAAGGAGAGCTTACACATATGTTTTTGTAAAAAACAAAATGTCTTGACATGGAATTCCTAGTGAAGTTCAAATAGTATGCTGCAGAGGTAGAAGTAGCTCTAAGGAATGTAATCCTGTGCCTTTTTTTTTAACAACCCAGAAAAAAAAACAAAAATTTGAAGTCTCTGTGCCCATTTTTGTTGATGAATTTTACTGAAGTTAAACATTATTTCAGTGTTGATAAATATTTTCATCAAAATACAAAGAATGTCTTTGAAGTGTTGTCATAGCCAGATGAAATGACATTATTATGTATCTCTTCCCTTTCTCCGTAGGAACTGGAAAATGAGATGGCTAATGTCAATGCCGACATTGAAGCCTTGGGCTACGATGAGAAGTAAGTAGAGAATGTAGTACAGTTTCAGAACTTTCATTTTTACAGATACCTCATACTCCATCTGTTCTGCACATCTACGAAGATGGTTTATCATTCTAAGGCACATGTTACAATTGTATGTCTCATCAATGCACCCGTGGTGATGGCAAAGTTGAACAAACTATTTCATACACCAGCAGTGCCAGTGTACTATTCCTCCATACTTTGTACTATGACTAATCAATCCCATATGTGTGTTATATTTGCAGGTTTCTTGCATACTGAGTTTTTGAAGGGCATGGGTATATCGATAGATATGGTAGTTCCAAGAAGCGGAAAATGAGAATGTGAAAGTCAGGGAAATGAGTAACTGTCTTTTATTGTCGTCTTTTTTAAATCTCATCTTGGTCATTGTTAGAAAAAATATAAACATAGTATCAGAGGATGGTGTCAGTATTTTGGTATACTGATCGCCAGTATCTACATTGCCCTCCTTACCTTCTATTTATCTATGTAACTCGGAACAACAATGGAAAATTTGCCTGTGTCCCTCTTTTCCCACCCCCCTTCTCCACTCCCTTTTTGTTTTGGTCAGGTTAGTGGCTGCAACTATTCTTTTTATGCAGTTGCAGTACTGTACTCCAATTAAAGAAGAAAACATTAATCCAATCCCAGAGGTGGATTTTTATAGGCTCTTCAAAGTATTAAAAATTAACAGCTACTTTTGTCCCCTTTACCAGAAAGCTGACTAGATTACACTGTTATGTGTCTCTTTATTTTTTATATGCTAAAATATATTCTGAAAGAACTTGTGGTGATAAATCACTTAAACATGGTGTCTAAACAGTTTCAGCAATAAGTGAGACTACATGCAGTTATGGCTGTTGCAAAAGAGTTGACTGGGATTATTAACCCTATGCAGTCTCCCTTCATCAGCTCCCACCCCACCCTCATTCCCTTGTTTATGCCTGAGGTCTGATGTTGTCATGTAGTTAAGTTACTGTCATTGGGTGATATCTTTAGAGGGTTTCTGGGATACATTTCATCATGAATAATTGATCCGACTTGAAAAAAGTGTATGCCTTATAGGCTGTTGAGCACACTGCTTGCCTTTACTCTGCATAGCTTTCTGTCTTGGTAATATATAATGGAAGGGCTCATTGGTCAAGTCAATAGGCCATCAAACATAGAATATACTTTAAATTTGTGGTTAATAGCCATTCTACCAAAAAATGTCATTTACTTGAGAAGGGAGGAAAATTATTGAGAGTTATAATCAGACTGTCAGTAAATTAAGTATGTTATTGCTGTGGGTAGAAAAAGGTGGAAAGCTGGTAGGCTCTTTCCTGGGAAATTTGGCATTTGGAGGGAAATTTTAGTAACTAAGGGAATTATGAAAATTTTTACTCCATTTCTAGGAAATAAACATTTTTTCCTGCCCTGCTTGTTGCTTATTTTGGAATGAGTAGCATTGGTTGGGTTTAGTTGTTTCACTTCTTCCTCATATATCGTATGCGTGAACAATCCCATCTACTGCAGAAAGTTTATTGATATAGAGATGGTACTTTACTTAATTTGGGGTTGTGACCTAGGAGCTCACTCTCCTGTAGTATGGGCTTGTATATCTACTGCTTAGATTAATTTTAACGATACAGACAATACTTATGTTGAGTCAGTAGGATTTATTGTTCAACAGTATCGGTGATACCACTATTGCATACCTTAAGTATGCTATCATACCATTTGTACGAAAATACAGGGGATATACCCAGCACTTGCAATAAACTTGTGGCAGGAATAAACAGTAGTGCTTGATTTTTATCTTAGCATCGTTTCTTCTCGTTTGTTGCAGAACGGATTCCAAGATGAAACAGTTGAACATTGGACGAAGTAAATTCAATATGGACCCCAAGAAGGTTAGTACTGCATCCCTGAATGATCCTCCATTAGGCTTAAATTCAGTCACCTGCCTTCAGAATTTAACCAAATTATGAAATTATGATAACATTTCCAGATGTGTCTGTACTCTCCAAGGGGTTGGCCATGAGACCAGGAAGAGGGAGTCAGTAATTACTAAAGTGCCATCAATGAACATGTGTTGGTGATAATACCCCTATAATGACTTAACAATACTTCCTCCCTGCTTTATAGAAATTGTATATGAAGGGAAGAGTTTTACGAAAAAAGAGTTTCTCCTTTGTGGGACCCAGGGGATGCATTCAATTAAGAGTAGACAATGTCTAACATGGGGATGGTCTCAGCATGCTGCCAGTCATATCTTTTGTACGTAATGTGTACTATCCAGTATCTCAGCCATTACTGTATCTAAGGACCCCAGGAGAACTCTTCCATCTGAATATTTGTTCTTGAAGTGATTTAAGTTAAATGATGGAAAAAACCTCACACAATCATCTCTCTGCAGGGATGAATAGCTCAAGTCATGTTTTCAGATTTGGACAGCAAAGACTACAATACTCTGTACGTGTACAGATGTGAAACATTTCAAAATGTACTTACAGATTTTAGCTCTAGAAGCTGAGCTGTACACAGTGGCATTGCTAGGATTTCAAAAGTAGGTGGAGGGGGGAGTGGGGGGGGAGCAAGCAGGAAGGGGGTAGCAGAAGGGGGATGGGAGGCAAGCAGAATTGTTGGGGGCAAGTGAGTGCACATTGCTCCTTTAAACTGTGTACTAAATTTGACACTAGGCTGCTGGTTGATTGAAGTGTTTTACTAAATTATTAATTTAATTCAACATTGTTTTAGTTCCTTGTTGGTTGAAGGGTTTTACTGTAGTTCTTAAGATGCTGCCCACTTCCCAACATGACATGAACTTGCTGAAGTCCCTCCACTCGCTTGGTTACATTTATGTTATTACAAAACTTACTCTATAGCACATTAAATTTTAATAAAGCAGGCAGTTTTTGCCTCTTCATTTTACATGGGATGACAAGAAAAAGGACTAGAGAGGGGGAAAGGGGAGGGAGAAGGGGGAGAAGAAGGGTCACAAGAAGGGTGACAAGAACAAGGGACAAGAAGGAGTAGGACAGTGAAAACCGAATGTAAATTTCTAATTGAGAACATATTGGAGTAAGAGTATATCCTTATAGCATATATTGCTTTCAGTGAAGAGCTTCAGCCTTCAAGAGAGTGTTGGCTTTCTCCCCAAAAGTTTTTTAATCTGAAATTCAGATTTGAAGAGTTCTTTCATGCTCTGTGAAAATGATCCCTTGAAACAAGCTACTAAGCTGCTTTTGGTAACAGGTTATGTGTGCCTTTGCATTCTCTCAGCAGGTTTCATGTGAACAATGAAATGTTTTATTTCCTGTACTTACAAAAGTTCACTTGAAGGACTTCCTGAAGTATCAACAGGATAAGTGAAACACTTTAAGAAGCCTTCTGGTCATGTGTGACTTCTTTCAGTTTGTCTTGTCAGGTGGCCCCTTTATCTGGTCTATGAACCCTTGAGCAATAAGCCATGGATTAGATGTATAGTGAGTAGGGTAGGGTGTAATCAGTACATAATCTCAAAAGATGAAAGAGAGTGTTGAGGGGTATAGGAAGGTTTACCCAGCTTGTGAAATGCTGTGATTTTTGTCAAAGAAGAAAGTTTCATTTCTGATGGTACCAGTGTTTTGTCTGGCATTGGGGAGATTGTGATAAGAAGCTTAGAAAAGTTAATCCTGGAATGCTATGAGGGCCACTGGAGATAATTAGATGGGATGAAGGCTTTATAAGAAAGAATACTGTACCTTGAAGAGTAAATGGTCAAATTTATGGAAATTTCTGGAACACTTAATGGTCAGATTGAAAATGCATCTGAATGCATAAATGTATCAAACAGGAAGATTCCCATTGTTCCTTTCCAAATAAATAACTTTCTTCTAATCTTTATCACTTAGGGTATAGAGTATCTCACTCAGAATGGTCTAGTGATTGAAAGTCCAGAGGAGGTGGCTCAATTCTTGTTCAAAGGTGAAGGTCTCAATAAGACTGCTATTGGTGACTACTTAGGAATAGGGTAAGTGCTTACCTTACTGGTTGCCAGCCATATTCATGTTTTAACTCTTGACTTGTGTGGTAGAGATATTAAAAGTAGCTGATATCATCCATATCGATATATCAATTCTGAATATTGGCCGATTTTAATACTGACATGTGAAAAGCAGAACTGGAAAAATGTAAATTTCCTGCATAGGTAGAAATACCTGGAGGATTGAGGGGGGGGGGCTCCCTCCCCTCAAATTTTTGGTAATGCTCCTAGTGACTTCCTTCTTTTCACACGGTAACTTGTACCTCAAGGGCCCATAATCCCACCACTTTTTCACACGATATCCACTACTTGCCTTGCATGTGGAGACGGAGATGTTTGGTAGTTCTAGTAGTTTTGAAATGTCTCATTTGCAGAAGTTCTGATCTCTATTCATAGCAATTGTTTTTCATCCACGTGCCCTTTACTTTAGCAGTACAAATTTTTCTGTGAGATCTTGGTACTGAAGAATACTTATAAATACATCCATTTTCAAACTTTAACAGTCTGTCCACAGTCACTTTTTTCACTGTCCAAACTTCAGTCAACTTGTCACACGCAGCACTGAAGAAAAACAATTATTCTTTCCTTTTTGACAGATCTAAGTTTCCATTTTCGCTTTGAGTTTAAAACAAAAATTTAAAGTACTTTAAGGTCTTGTAAATGTTTGATGTAAAACACTTGAGTGGTTTTGTTTTTCATTTCGTATCCAAGCAGACACAGGGCAATTTGTTATTTTTTGTTCTATTGCTTGTTTTAAGGAGTATAAATAGTCACTGTTTATGCGTCAATTTGCTTTACCTTGTTATTTTAGCTATGTATACAATACTCTTAAAATCTATTCATGCGTGCAACGTTAAGCACCTCCTGTGGTATATGAAGCCTGGCTGTGATTGGGGTGATGGGTATTTGTATGTGAGTGGATAAATTTTCCTTTCAGTTGAAGGGTAATCAGTAGTTGATTAGGCTGTTGGGGGAAGGGGGAGGGGGGTTCAGAAAATGTAAATAAATTTCAAAATCTGAATTGATGACAGGGTAATATCAAAAGTAATTCTCAAATTCATGTAAAAAATGGTGCTTAGCTGTGAGCATTCTGTCAGTGGGAAAGCTAGTTGAGTGTGATATGCATATTAATGAGTGATGCATATCACTGAGTGGGTGGAAATTAGGTGAAAAAATAAATTAGTATTACAGTTTTCCAGCCTTAAAAATACAATGAAATGTCAGTCTATTATGCTCCTCCTTACCTCCTATTTACATATGTACAATTAGGGGAAATACATGTAAATATGAGGTAAGTATCATCACTAATAGACTTGTAAACCAATGAGTTTTGTAGATTATATGTGATATATCAATTTTATTTGGGGATTGTGACATTTTTGTGTGTCCCATTATTATTTTTCATCATTTGTAAGGAATTTGCGACTTTTAAAAAAGCATGAAAATGGGTTAAATATGTACAGTACTTTGTATCAAGAACTGAAGTGGCAATGATTTTACACTGGTCTGCGAATTGTTATATTCCACTTAAGTATTTTAATGTGCCTCATTCAGTGTTTATGAGGTTTAAGCTCAATTCATTTAAAACAAGCCACATGAATATGATCGAGTTTACTAAATACCCACTAAATCTCAAACTTTGTAATTGTTGTCATGGAAACATTGATACAGACTTGGCCTCAAGTTTTGATAAATATTTATTTTAAATTGTTTCACATTTTTCACAACTCCGCCAAGTCTCAGTTAAGTGTTTTGTAGTCCCTAGGCACTAAATAGGCCTGCAACTAAAACATTTCATGACACTTAATCCAGTGTACTTCTGATTGGCCATCATTTTCTTCATAGGCACAGTGCCTTGTGGGTATAAATACCTAACTCACAAAACATCTTCCGGGGGATCATTCTGAATGCACAGTTGTGTAATTTGTTCCCTTTCTCTCACTCCTTGCTGCTTGCTTCAGCTTCAGTTGCTCATATTTATAATTTTCTGAAGTTGCAAATGGTTTTACTTGATTGTGCTAATTGTTGCTCCTTATTAATATTTTCACAGGAAAGAATTCAACATTAAAGTCCTAGAGGCATTTGTTGCTCTACACGAATTTAAGGACATGATACTAGTACAGGCACTGAGGTAAGGCTTCGTAGATAACTAATCTAACTTCGAAACATTGGTGTAATAAAGAATGTGTAATTTTTCCCCTGAAGCAAATATTGACACCTATGTGGGAAGCAGAGTTTGATTACAAGTATCAATTTTATCAGAGTTATGCAGTTTACAAGAATTAGATCACAACAATAAGTTTTTCAGGACTGGAGTCATTGGGCTGTCAGAAGTGTGAGGGCTTTTGGTGCAAAACAGTCCATGGTTTAGAAAAGAGGAAGAAAAGTGAAAAAAGAAAAGGAATGTGAGCAACTATCTTTGCTAGCAGGACTGCATATCAGATTGATTTAAAAAATTCCACCTACAGTTTTCCCTTGTGGGGAGATTGTTATTCATTGTATGCCCCTACAATACCATTGGAGTAATATTCTTGGACAAGACATCAGATAAAACCAGGATGAATCACCTCTACTCCTGTAAGTTACTGCAAACCTGGTCCCCCTTATCCATTTTAAATCCTAATTTGCTCAGTTTTTGTTTCCATGTCGGGTGAATAGATGAGGTTGGGGCCCTGACCAGTTTTGTAAAGATCATCATCAATGTGTAAGATGTGTAAGAGGCACATTTGCTGTAGGAGCATTTCTGTGCCCTTTCAATCCTTTAAGTAACAGGTTTTATCTTCTGCTTTTTCAGACAATTTTTATGGAGTTTTCGCTTGCCAGGGGAGGCCCAGAAGATTGACCGTATGATGGAATGCTTTGCGAAGAGATATTGTGAATCTAACTCAGGAGTTTTTGAGTCTGCAGGTGGGTCAACTGGACAGTTCACAAATTAAGAGGCCATAGAGAGACTCTTTTGTGGAAGCCTCTCATCCTCAGATGGAATTGTCAACATCATCACACTCCACTGGTGCCTATCTACTTGTCTGTAAAAATTCTGCAAAATTAAATTGTCTTTCACAGAGTTTTAAACTGAAAGGGTTTGAAGTAAAATTTATGAACACATCAGTAACTTGTTAAGTGAAATTGAGGAGACAATAAGGGAAGTTCTCATGTGCTTCACTTCCTTCAGATGGTTAAAAGCTACACATATAAAAAGAGGGTTTTTAAACAGAGTTGAACTGAAGTTTGACTAAGAAGAATAACAACATTACAAAGATAGTAAGGTTAAAAGATAATAACAGTTGCCTAACTACTACTTTTGTGAAAATTTGGTTCAGTAATGAACCCCAGGTTCTTTATACTGCCTTCCCCCTTTGCCCCCACATTTCTTTCTTACCCCCAAATGTAAATGGGTAAATGGAAATATTGGGGCTCATTGATTTCTGTGCCAAGGAGTTTGGGAGAATTCTTAAGCATCCTGCTTCCGCCTCCTTAGAGGCTAGAGGGATGGTTTTTCTGGGGGCTGGGACTTACTGTGGAAGAGAACTCTTTAATGCCTGAGAAAATTGCCTGAGATTTTTAAATGTTTACCTGAGAAAAAAGTATGTGAGAGAGGGCTAAGTGGGTGGGGAGAATTGCTACAGCCTCCCAAGCCTGTGGCTTATATACTTCTTCCCCTTCTTCATTTTCATGTTTGTTATTCTTCAACCAATTTTGTCTCTTTCAGAATTGTGTTCTTGTATGTAATTACTAACAAGAGAAGATATCACTGTTTGAATTGCTGCAGTGCTTGTCATGTTACACTTAAACATTTTAACACACTACACTTTGTCCACATCAGTAACTTGATTGAATGCTTTACAATAATTTTGCTCTTGAAGAAGTTTGAAATGATTAGCAGCTGCCAAGTGAACATTGTTCAAAAGTTATGTATCTTAGAGGTATTCTAACATGCAGACATCAGTGAAGGAAACAGTGATGCAGTCATCTTTCATTTTTGCAAAGAGCGCAGATAATTTTTACTTTGTAATTCTAGAATTTAACTGTCTCCTTCTTGCTCACAGCCAGTTACATCATGTGAATTTCAGTCTATTTTGTTTTAGTAACTTTGTGCTTCCCTTTTGACAGCTTTTAAAATTCTGGAAAGGTGTGCTAAATTTTTCCAAAAATTTGACAGTTGTTTTGAAATCACTAGATCAATAATTGAAGCAAAGAAAAACAAAAATTTTGCCCAAGCTCATCCTTAAGGGAGGCCTAGCAGACTGCATAAAAATGTCTGCTTGGATATCATGGCATCTAGGTGATATGTGAAATGAAATGGCTTGACATCTGTGATGATGTTATGATTGTGGGTTGCAAAAAATGTGGAGAGTTTTTGTAATATTTATCATTTCAGCAATGTCTTTGTCAAACTGTGTAAGCATGTTCATACATAAACATTATCTTAGCATTTTCATCTGCGGGGGTCGATAAAGACAGCATTATCACAGTAATTGCTTGAAAACGACACTCACTGAAGTAAACTCACTGTCAGTATCGTTCCTAGAATGATGGAATTAAGGTGGAGGGGCATTACATCACTTTCTGACAAGTCCTTTGAGGGATGTTCAATTTAGTGATATTTTTTTTTTTTTTCCAGATACTTGCTATGTACTGTCCTTTTCTGTCATTATGCTCAACACTAGCCTGCACAACCCAAACGTAAAAGAAAAGCCTGACTTGGAAAGGTTTATTTCCATGAACAAAGGCATCAACGAAGGTGGAGACTTGCCAAGGGAACTTCTAGAGGTATTCTTCATGCTTTGTAGTTTTGACTTTAAGAGGTATATTACAACAAAATTGTTAGTTCTAATTTTAAGAGGGTTCCCCATATCTCGGGAGAGTTCTATTGTCACAGGTGTCACAATGTTTTGGTTGTTGGAACTTGAAGAGGTGTCTCTACTTAAATGACTTAAAGAGGTATTCCCTGTCCTTTCAAGTATTTTTTTTTTTTTTTGTTGCATTTTCAACATTATGATCATATTGCTCTTCTTATTCTATGTTTGAGTATGCACATTTGTTTCCAGTTATCTCCAAATCCAGATCAATCAATTTCCAATTTTATCAATAATGAGATTGCAGATATATTCTACAAAAATACACAAACTGAAAAAAGATCTTTGTTGCCAAATTTGAGATTCAGTGTCTCAGTACTGTCATTAACAACTAACCTAACTTTAATAGAGGTTGTGGGGGATCTGATATTGATGTGATGGTGTCATCCTCCCCTTCCCCCGCCACCATCAAATTTCACCACCTTCGTTATTTGTCCAGCATAGGCATATGTACATCTTTTTATGTATAAGGGAGCATCATGGCTTTTTGGTTAAGGGATTGGACTTGTTATCCAAGGATAATCAGTTTCCATCCCACTTGGGTCATTGTATTATGTTTTTTGTGAAAGATGCTTAGTATCAATTGCCTCTTTCCACCCAGGGGGGTTACCTGGATGTCTGTGAGCATGTGAGGTATATTGTCATTGGACACACTGTTAGAGCAGCTGCTGTTCTGGAAAGATTGTCTCTAGGATGATTTATCATTGAGCAGGGGTAATATAGTGCTGCACCTTTGATGAGGACTACCTAGGTATTAGTGCATTAAAAATGTAAATATTATCTATTATTAACATATGCTCTACTTTCATTGGTCTGTTGCACCATTAGAGCTTGTATGACAGCATCAAGAAGGAACCTTTCAAGATACCAGAGGATGATGGGAATGATCTCACTCACACATTCTTCAATCCAGACAAAGAGGGATGGTTATGGAAGCAAGGTATGATCATATCCATGGTACACAGCACCCTACCTCCTTCACTGTCTTTGTTATTGTCTATATACACCATTATGTCAACACCTTGCAGTTAACCATCCTACACT
Organism: Holothuria glaberrima; assembly: GCA_009936505.3. Lineage (NCBI taxonomy): Eukaryota > Metazoa > Echinodermata > Holothuroidea > Aspidochirotida > Holothuriidae > Holothuria > Holothuria glaberrima. Next base: position 29,422 of record WURT03054952.1, read on the forward strand.
GGTTACATAGAAATGCTGTGCAACACAGGAGTAATGTCATAGGATTGGGTTTGGGCCACATTTCATTAGCACCAAACTTCAAAAGAGTGTAGACCAGTTTCTGAAATCTACTTTTTGGTAGTAAAGGGGGAGGGGTGAAAAAGGGGGAGAGGGACTTTGCAAGGGACTTATTAGAAATTGAATTTAGAAAGGGGTGGGTTTGGGATTTCCCATGCATAACCATCCCCTTCGATTAGCAATCCCTCTGTTTAGGGTCAAAAAGCTCAGTTGTAAACTTTGAGCAGTCGACAAATTTGATTTGAAAGTTTTGTGATGCTGTTTGTCCAGACATTTATCCTTTAATTATGAGAAGTGAGTCTTTGAATTGTGTCTTAAAATACTGTAAAATATTTAATCAAACTCAAAATATGCAGTTAAGAGAGTCTAGAACAACACTCTGGAAGTTAAGGGCCCCTGCCCTATTTTTTGGGAGGCTGATTTCTTAGTCTTTTGGTGGGGGAGGGGGGAATGCTGATTTTGGGGAGAGCACTAGATAGCAGAATGGCAGGAAATGCACATGGGTGGAGATGGGGTACAGGGTGGTTGATACTGGATGCTCCAGGGGCCATCTGAAAAGTATAGTCTAGAATGCATGAGAATTTTAGAATTTTCACTCTGATATCCTAGTGTACACTGTGACTGAGTTTTGCATTGCCTAAACTCACTCAATTTTGGGGCGTAGGTGCATGATTCACAGTTATTCACAAGTCATCATCAAGTACAGTGGGTAGTTTGATCCATTACCATACATTTGCCTTGAAACGACCTCATAAATACAGGTCTGGTTGTCATGGAACAGTCACCAACTTTATCATGTGGAATGTAGAATCTATTGAAATTTGATGCTAGGAATAGAAAAAAATAGCTTGGAAATAGAATGGTATCGTGCAGTTAAAGCAGGAAGGGGGGTGGGGGGCTGTTTCCACCTTTTCACAAGGATTGCCTTGTAGCAATGGTTCAGATTTTAATAGTTGGACTTGGACTGTCAGAATTATATGGTCATTTTAATTGAAGAGAAAATCTGTAATTAAATTGAAATTTGGTGTTTCGCAATATGAAGGAGTCATTTTGTACAAAATGTAACAGTCATGATGTAACTACCAATCCCTCCCTCCCCCCGGGTGCTTCTTTGGGTGCTTCTTTTTTTTTTGAGAGGGCAGGGGAGAAAAAGGGGTCAATGGCCAAGTTGCTTTACATTTGTCAGTATGAATTAGTCAACAGGAGTCGTGACTAGTGCCAAACAATTTGCTGCAAAGCTTAGCTGATTTCTACTTCAAAAATGGCAGGATCATTTCCTTTATGCATTTAATACTTCATCACTCCCAGCTGGCACACATCATGCAAAGTAAAAAATATGTTGGATTTATTTTGGTCCATTTCCTGAAACATTGTCAGTTTTTGTCAGAAATGTCAAAGAGTCATTTAAAAAGTGATGGTTTGTGCCTATGAATAGGCCTGTAGACCCAATCAACCCAGCCCTTACTTCAGGGTGTATGTACTTCCTGTCTAAAATAATTACGGTTATTATTCGTAGCAAATTTCACTAGAATGTGATAAATTTTATGCGCAAAATACTTCCCTTGGATATATTACCTTGCTTATAAAAGATTGCTTCAGGTCTATTCTATACTTTTTCCAAGTGTAGGTCATCATTGTGTAAAAATTTAATGCTACTCCTCTCTATTTTTTTAAACCTTTGCTTGAAATCATCCAATCAAAATGAAGTTTAATTATAATGAAGAAGCATAAATTACTGATGAAGTAGTATAAATTACTAATGAAGTAATTAATTTGCCAGTTGTACAAATAAAAGAATTGTCATAAACTTTTCCTGTTTATGAGGTAAAAACTCATTTTAAATTCCCATAAACATGACAAGAAGTCAATGGCCTTCCGTCTTTGAAATTCCATGAAATTCAAAGAGGTTTAATGTTACAGTCAGTTTGCAAAATCTTTGTTGGTTTAATCCATGCCTGGAGGCCTTGTTGTTAGCTGAAATTGCTGAAGCAAAGCTTTGTGTTAACTTACAACTTTTAATAAAGGAAGGGTTGAAAAGCAGAGTGTCAAACTAACCACATTAGTGTCATGAGGTCCAGGGGCAACCATAAATGATGATTCCACATCTTTAAGCTTCTCAGTACAGTCTTTGAGCAAAATTTGACTTGTGGTCTCTTTTGATATGCAGTAGGTCATTAAAAGAAATCTACAGCCATTCTAGAGTAGGCAAGAAATATAACCCATCCTTTTTTTTCTGTGGTAGTTAGAATCAATGCAAGGTGGAAGATCATTTTACAATTTAAAAGAATCATAATAATACAAAACAAACCTATTTCTACCTTGGCATTGGAAAGTTATAATTGTGCTTTTGTCCCCCTGTTGCAACTATTATTAATGTCATGGCCTTGAGATACATGTATTAAACATGTTTCTTTTATCAAGATTTAAATGGCAAGATCAGAGTAATAAAAGCTGGAATCCGAATGTCATCCTGTCTCAAGGAAAGGGCAAGCATAAATATTTCCGAAGGTTTTAGCTTTGGAGGAGGTTACTTGACTAGACAAAGTAGTTCAGTACTAGGATAAGAGAAAGTATTGTGATTGAGGGGAAATGCACAGATCTGATCTCATGGATTTATTCATCAGGTTGGAAGTCTGAAAATGCTTTTATGAATACCGCAGTGATTTACATTAGAAAATGAAAAAAAAAAAGCAGAAGAAAGTTCAAAAGTTTGAACGGGGCAATCAGTCTTAGGGATAATTGTTGGTTGAAATATTTGTCTGAAAAATTGCATTTGAAGTTAATTCTTTTGTCAAATGATTTTGCAGAAGATTAAGCGTAAGTGATAAGGAAGAGCTAGGCGGACCTAGGGCTTTTTGGGTAAAAAAGTTACACTTTGTGAAAGAAACAAGCAACAAACAAATAACCAATCAAGTTAAATCAAGTCAGTTAAATCAAACCAGTCTTCCTTTCGTAGTTTCTTTGTTGTTGTTGTTGGTTTTTTTTTCAGTCATTATTAACTGACCCTTTGTTAAGGAGGACTACTCATTAAAGCTCTACTTCTTCAGTCATCCACCCCATCATGTAAAAAATGCTTTGTTATGGCAAATTTACACTGTGGAAAAAGTCAAACTAAAAATATCAAATCAAATAAAAAAAATTATAACAAACCAAATCAAATCATTGCCATATTTTTCCTTCGATTTGACTTGTTACAAAATAGATTTTGGGCAGTTTTCCCCAAATGCCAACCTTTAGCAGAATTGTATTTAACAAACTGTGGTACATAGTTCAGTGTTGGAATTTTTTAAAGAATTTTATCCCTGCAAACAAAATGGGTTGGTCATCAAAGATATTGTGTCAGATAAATTAATTGAACAGATCCATCCTTGTGCATATAAGGTGAAACTTTGTTTTTTGTGTTTTTGAAATACAAACATAATAACTGGAAAAGCAGTCATGGTTAGATTCTGGGACAAGATTTAACAGGATGTTAAGTTTTCATTCTCCAGATTCCATTTGAATGTATCTACATTACTAATGTTCTTGGAAAGATATATTCTTATGACTTAAGTTGTCCATAGCTGCACCTGAGTTGTTTCATGTTTGATAGCAATCTGCTGTACCCCTCTAAGAGTTTTGTCCGTCTGCAAGGGCACATTTGGCTGGATAGGTGACAACTTAATGAGATCTTACTGAGGAGATTAAGTCATAATTTGAGACAGCCTTAAGGAAGCAAGGAAATATTTGTCATAAGGTTCGGTGTGTCTTTTAAAAGTGTGTTCACCCATTCATGAAAAGTGTGGCAACTGTTGTTGAGTTTAATCGTAGTTTTTAGTTAAAAAAGGTACAAAGTACTTCATTTGGAAAAAGTCTATTCTTAAAGAATATGAAAAAATCACTTCACCTCAGTACAGTGCCCAATGTTTCTCTTGTAAATTTTACTAGGCCTACTCTACTGACTTACTTTTGAGTACTCCCCCGAGGGGCTGTTAGTATGTCTATGAGATCACTGTTTACTCCCCCCCTCCCTTCCCTCACCATTGGGATGGTCAAACTGTAGGTAGCTATGGGAGGAGGCAGAGGATTTACATAGGTTCCTAACCAATAAAATCTGGAAGGGGGGGGGGGGGAGTTAGCTTCCAGAGGGAAAAATATTTTTCAGGAGAGCAAGACATGTAAAGGCAATGTAATAAGGCAATATTTGCTCTCAAAAATTTTCTAAAGGGGGAAAAAATTTTCCTAGGGCACCACCCCTACCCCCTCCCTTTACTGTGGGCCTTGGTGTACTGTACGTGGGGATATCCCTTCAATATGTATGTGGTCTGATTTCTCCTTTGCACAGCTTACTCTGTCGTCTTTTCTCTCACTATTATCTGTATGCCACTTGAGTGTCTTTCTTGTTGATGTCTGTGAATGTTTTATGTGTCTTGAATGTTGTATCTCTAATTTTATTTTACTCTCTGTGAATCTGTCAGTGCAAAAATCCAAGTTATTTATGACTTGTACATCCTTTTCATTTTAAATCTCTTTTAGAAGAATTATGATTCTTGAACCTTTTAATTCCATTCAGTTCAGTTTATTTCTCAGTACATGTTTGTAATGTGATATTAAGTTGTTACAAAACATGTGGACGAAGTTGCATATGAAGGGCATCAGAAAACATGTAAAAATTTGCTTTCTTAAATTGATGTTGTGTGAATTTTCTCAGAAAAAAAAAAATATTAGTTCAAATTATTGCTTTTCCACCAAAATGTTATACCTCAGAATGTGCAAACAGCTGGTTGGGTGATAGATTTTGTATTGTGTACTTTTCAATACTTCTGAACCAGGAAGTGCAACTGTACTGGGTTGTAAATATATTCTTCTACGAAAATATAGGTTTTTAATTGGCATCATCAATGCTATTTTACCTTAAAGGAAGGAAAAACGAAGGAATATTGATTTGGGGAAATTGCTTATATTAGAACTGTGCTTTGGCTTTAGTTACATATCTTTCCTGGAATGATACTTTAGGGAATATAAAATCTGTTTCCTCTCCAC
>WURT03054952.1:39793-55732 GCA_009936505.3 Holothuria glaberrima
CTCTTTTGATCTGTATGTTGCCAATTCAGGCACGTATATTGCCTTGGGTACATATAATGCCAAGTTGAGAGCATATATAGCCAAGGTGGGTACATATGTTGCCCCAATTGCATATGTTGCCATGGGTACCTATGCTGCTATGGATTCTCTGTGTTGCCAAGTTGTGTGCATAGGTTGCACTTGGTACATGTGTTACCATGGGCACATATGTTGCTATGGATACACTTTGTTGCCAAGTTGTTTCCATATGTTGTCCTGAGTGCATACAGTAGTGAGTAGCTTGAACTTAGTGTTAAGTACTACTGTACTTTATTGCACTTTCTCACCAATGGATTGAATATTATGTATCTCAAGTTTGAAATTGACAGGTACAGTATTATCATAATTATGCCTTTGGACTATTCCCATTGAATATTCATGAGAGGTCGCTTTAAATCCCCATATTTCTAACACTGAACTCATGAATACAATATTTCAAGGTACAGATCTAAGTATCAAACTCTTTATAAGATTGCAGGCTTAACAGGCAGTTTCATTTTTGACCTTTGACCTTGGAAGTGACCTTAAACTGACATTTTTTTTAAGTTAATATTTTAACTCCCATTCAGTAGGTGTTGGTACTTTTCAAATGGAATGGAGAAATTGAATTTACTCTTGCATAAGCAATGTGCTCTACCCCAACTCATCATGTACAAAGTTGGAGATTTTCATGATAAATTAGACAAAATTTGGGCCATGTTTCTTTATAAACAGTTGACCATAATTTTGATCAAGGAGTTGTCACTTGAATTATCATGTAATAGATCAATGTAAATCATGCTTAAGATTAGGCTAAATTCTTAATAGAATGTGGCCATGGAGAAAACTCCCTCAAACTTAAACAGAAATGTTCTAAAAATTCAAATTACAGTTACAGCTCTAAAGTGCTTCACAATCCAACGAGTAATTTAATTTGATAATTATTCCTGGCTGGTTTGTTTGAGCTGAGGAGGTTCTGCCTTGTTGTGATACATACAAACTCTGAAATACAACTATTCTGTATACACTGCAGAATGAGGTTACTAAAAGAATGATGAAACACTTAGTGATCTGCGATGGTACACAGACATTGCATCAGGTCAATTTTGTTTTGCTTTCGTTTCAAGTGAAGAGAAAAAGTGCCCTCAGCTTCCCGCTGCTTTTGTTTGGTCAGCTTAGAGCATCATAGTAGGTATCCTAAATTGGAAACGAGGAAAAGAAATTGCACTGTTTAAGCAAAGTGCAAGTTATGTTGAAAACTTGAATTTCGGTTTGGGTGAACTTTCACTTACTAATAGTAATTGTGCAGGTATGCTGCTAATTGATAATCTGAACAGACATGTGTAATTGCTCTATTTTAAGACTCCCAGAGTGTTTTAGATTGTGATGAAACATTTGAAAGTGATCTCTTCACATTGTGTTTTCATAAGGAAGGATGGTAGAGTGACATCAGACATGGTGGTTTCGGTCCTTTCCCCCATTCAAAGTCCCTTATCCACCGCAGTGGATAATAAAGGAAGTTAAAACAGTGATGTTGTTTTCCTTTTCAACTCTTCTGGTGGTCTATCCATTAACCTCATAATGTTTTCCTGTTTTAAATAGATCAGATAGATACTTTTCAGGAAATTTTCCCCTTTTATGCTAAAATCCATTGACCTACATCTACACAAGTCTGAACATTGTGTGGTTGTAGTGTTAAAACAACATGTTCAGTAATTCACCTCCATGGAAACTGTATCCTTTTACTGAGAGGTCAGTAACTAGCTGTAAACCCTGCCTCTGGTTTTTGTGGTGGTGAAATTTTTCTTTTGTTTCAAATTGCAAGTTGATTTGTGTCAAGGTTACCTTGTGCCAGTGTGTATGGTGGCGATATTCATTCTTCAAAAATATGTTTAACAAAAAAAAAAAAGGAGGAAAAGTTAATGGCACCTCACATCCCCCTGCCAAGCTTGATCATTCAACCTGAAATGTTTGAGAGGTGACAGGGACATCTTGTCAGACAAAATTAATTTACCAGTTTGTCATTTCAATGTTGTGCACTTGCAATGTGAGTGTAACTTTCACCAAAGGGAAACCTTTTAACTAGAAGTTGCCCATCATAATACCTTCTTGAGATGCTCTTTCCAAGTGTGAAGGTCAACATTTGTAGAATACATCCAACAGTTCTGGAGAGGATAAAAAAGTGGACACATTATATCCTTAGATCCTTGCAGACTGCTCTGTTAAGAACCTTTTATATAAATATGTTCTTCTATGTTATATTCCAAGCTGAATAAGTGTGTTTTCACAATTATGCAGAAGCTTGGTAAAGTTGTCCAAAAGGACAGGGTTCAACCCACACAGGTAGCCATTGGAATGGGGGCAGGGAGTACCCCATAGAAAAATCTCCCCCTAGAAGTTTAAAAAGTACTATTGCCTATTTAATTTTATTGATTTTTCTCTGAAACCTATCTCACCCCCACCAACCCACCACACCTCCTTCAATTCCTTATGTGGGTACAGGCCTGGTACAATATTTCTACAATGGTCTGCCTATACAGATACCAGTCTGGAGAGAACTACCAGTCCAAGTAATGAGACACATTACCAATAGCTTGCATCCATATTAATGTGCAAACAGCAAGCAAATAATAATGTAGAAGGACTGGGAATGAGTTCTACAATCAACCAGGGCATGCATTCTAAACTAGTTGGGTATATCTGATATAGAACAATCAAATGAAGAGTAAATGTGCAAAATAAATTATGATAGTTAAATTAACTTTTACCTTTTACAACATGTTGTAACAAATTTATGCAGTAATAGTAAAATCCAGATGCTTACTAATACCACAGTTAGGGTTGTTTCTATAATAATTTGTAACTGACTGTTTGAACCCAAGTTGTGGATAAGATCACATTTTCAGTGAAATCTCAGTGGAGAAGAAAGGAGGAACGAAATATCTGAGAAAAGATAAAATCACATCAACTTTTAACCCTTATATTACTTTCTCTGAAATAAATTTCTTTGAACTTCCTCTGAGCAAGTTCAAGATCAACATTTTAATCATAACCGTCTGCACTTTGCATAAATTGTGACCTTTTTAGACATTCTCTGAAACTAAGTTCTGATGACTTTTGTGTTTCCATTTAAATGTTTGTAGAGACATTCACCTCCATTAGAAAATTTTTGTCAAGCCACCCACCAAGATTTTTGCAAGCACACACCAAATTATTTCAAAAAGCTGGACATATCTTTGCATGCACTCTGCTGCCTGAAAACATAAGCAATCAAAAACAGTGAAAAACTTGAAATATGCAATGCTTTCATTTTCACCTTTACGATGACTTTTTTCCGTAATAAGTCACTGATTAGCTCGATGGCAATTTCACGCATACTCAACAGGGTTCTCAGCTAGGTAGAAAACAAATTTTCATATTTCCATTTATCGAAAACTCTGCAAATTTTATAAAAGCAAAAAAAGAAATAGAACACTCAGGAAATTTGAGTGGCCCAAAGAGTGAAGCGATTTTTGCCACTTTGGCATATATATCTGAGTTCCCTCTAATGATTGGTTGCCTTTGGTTAAATTTAAAGCCTGAGGTGGAATTTCACGAGGAACTTAAGGGAAAATGGAGTGAAGTTTGTTTTCGTGAAATAGAACCCTATTTTAGAGAATATGCTAAATGAAATTCATGAGTTTCAGTGCTGTTCATTTCTAACAAATGCACTGGTCAATAAAGTTCAAACATAGAATTATGAAACATTTATCCAAATATACTTGGATACTTGTCTTTTAATGCATGTTGTATCTGCTTATTGCTCTGAAACTTGAATGAAATTCAAAAACTTAAAATTTTTAGGCATATAGTTGTTAGTTACATCATGTTTTTGTAACTAGGGAGAATATTGCAAGTTATAGTTTTATTAGGCATTTGTTATTGTTATCATTGTTTGTAAACCAAAAATGAAAAAAAAAATATATAGAGTTACATTTGACATAATTACATGAGCACTATGCTAGTAGGTCAGTCTATTTGTTCTGCTGTTAAGGCTAGTTGTAGGTTAAGAATTCTAAGTGGGTATCATAATTCAGTAGCAAGGGTTCATGTGAAAAGCTTGTTGGAGGGGTGGATAATAGGCCCTTGAAGCAACATTTACATAGTGAAAAAGTGAAAGTGGATTGGAGTATTTCCAAAAAGTGGGGAGGGGGAGGATCTGCCATACCCTGTGGGATTTTCACCTTTGATGTCATTAAGTTAGTTACAAAAAGAACTCTTTCAGATGATCATTTTTTGTCCTTACTGTTTAATACTGTTTTGTCTTTTTTGCGTGCTGTTAAATAATAATAGTCTTGGGCTGGTTTCATTAGCTTCTCTCTGACATCAGTTGTTACAATGTTCAAGTTTGTTCTCACACAAGATGTTGAACTTCTCATGTACTGCTGCAATTGTACAGTCTATTAACACCCTGGCTTGTGAACACTATTCAAGGGGAGGGTGCATTAACTTTTTTTCTCTCTGCTTATTGTTGATGGGACTAATTAACATTCCTGTAACATGGGTGTTTCTTGTTGTAAAATAATCCACAAAAAGTCATTCAGCCTCTATAAGGCTTTGATATCAAACACACACTGTAAATGGTCTAACATTGGGGCATTATTTATGCAAAACATTGTTCACATAACTGCAATTAATTACTGTAAGAATTTAATGATGTTGGTTAAGTACTTAAAATCATTAGACTCCTTCCCTTTAGAGAGTAAATATAAAGTTGTAGAGTAAAATTTTTTAATATTTATCATTCCAGGTGGTCGCATAAAAAGCTGGAAGAGAAGATGGTTCATACTGACTGATAACTGCCTCTATTACTTTGAGTTTACTCAGGTAAGTATGTTAATACCAGATCCCCTGTGTACATACCTTACTATTCCCTCTATGTGAGTTTACTCAGGTGAGTGTAATACCTGATTCCATGGTTAAACATCATAACTTATTCCCATTGTGATGTGTAGTCAGGCAAGTTTGGTACCTGATTCCATGACATATTGCTTTTCCTAATACCACTATGATGGTGAGTCAGGCAGGTTTGCTACCTGATCTCTATCATTACATACCAAATGATTTTCGCCATGAAGTTTTGTCAGGTTAATTGAATACCCAATTGGTACTCCCACTGTTAAGTTTAGTCAAGTGTGTTTAATACAGGTACGGTGGTTTATTACTCTATTATTCTCAATGTGAAGTTTAGTCAGGTGAGTTTTATACATAATTTCATGGTTTATTACTGTGCTTTTCCAAATATGAAGTCAAGTCAGGTGAGTTAAGTACCAGATTCCATAGTTTCATACCTTACTGTTCCCACTATGAAGTTTAGTCGGGTGAATCTCTTTCGCTCCTACTTACCTCCCCTATTACTACTATTGGACAGTCCATCTACTGCGGAATGATCACTGGCGATGAAATTCCTTCCTTGGTGGCGCTATCCTAAATCCTAGAATCCGCTATGCTAATTCACCCTTGTTTCATCGCCAGCGGAATGGTTAAGTTTAATTTGCTTTCAGCTCTCTATTTTTGGTGTTTTTTTGCCTGTTTTTGGCTCTCTGGGTTTTGCCTTCCTGCCCATCCTGGGCCTAGACGTGGTTTTGCACCCTCCCTAGCAAGTCTGTTGAGTATATTCTTTTTCTTTAAGAATTTTGGTGTTTGTAATTTTTTTTGCTGTCGTTTTAGCGTTGTTCTTCCCTTTTAGTTGGTTAGGTCTTCTAGCCTTCCATAGGCTTGTGTGTAGCCTAGTGGGGTGGTTAGGCCTTGACTGGGGTCTCTCTTAGCTTCCCACTATGAAGTGTAGTGGGGTGATTTTAATACCTGATTCCATGTTTTAATACCTTCCTATTCCCATAATTGACATTACTTGGGCAATTTTAGTGTCCTGTAGTTGCCTCCATTTACTGAAAGCATTGGAAAACTAAAAATATATTTACAACAGCAAGTTTTGTTAGCTTTCTCACATTTATACCTAATAAATGCCCCTTATTACTTTTAAGTTAACTCAGTTTAGTGTAATACCAGATTCCTTGGTTGAATATCCACCACTGAGATTTCCTTGGTGAGTGTAAAACAATACCTGATTCTATAGATTTGTAAGAACTCTCTATTCATATTATTTTAAAGACTTACTTAGGTAAGTGTAATACCTGATTTCACAGTGAAATACCTTATCCTGGTGGGTATAATACAGTACCTAATTGTACAGATTTATTAAACCATAGTATTTATACTATTGTAATGATGTACTCAGGTAAGTGTATGACCTAATTCTACGGTGAAATCCCTATCTGAGGTTACCATGGTGGGTACAATACAGTACCTGAATCTATAGCTTTAAACATACCTTAGTATTTATACTATTTTAATGAGTTACTCAGGTGAGTTAAATACCTGATCCATAACTCAGTACCTTACTTATTACTTAGGGATGTTATGATATGACAATATCTGCCAAAAATATCGATATGCAATTTTGCTCTCAATATCGTTTATGAAATTGCCGAAATGATATCGTGAAAATCCCACCATCTTGCCATGCATGCAACATGGATGGAATTTGAACTGGGAGTTGAGCATTTCCCCACGTTTTAACATCTTTCATTTTAAAAGCAATGTTTATTTGTCAATTCAGTGACCAAATAAAGCTTCAAAAATAAACTGTTTCTTCATTCATAGCACATAACTCTGCGATTGAATTGATTTTCACCTACTCAAAGTAAGCTTACTAATTCCCTTTCACAAAATGCAGTGCTTTTGTTATCCTGTTCGCAGCAGAAGCCCAAATCTCCTTATTAGTACACAAAAGGATTCACACTTTCTCAGTATATACCATTATCGATAGCCCAAGTCGCTCACACAATGAACGCTAAAACAAATACCCCGAAGCCCACAAGTATTTCAATGTATGCACTTTGCCATTTCACACCAACCTAGCATACTTTATATACACAAATAGAGTGTGTAGGCTTACACGTGTTTGTTTTGAGTGTTTCAAATAGCAGTGCGTAATGCATGCACACACTATATATCCATATGAAAATGTCTGTTCAATTCATGCTATAGCTGTGTGCAAATAAATGGGAGCTAGCACGTTACAAGTTTGGAACCTTGGGCTGGGTGCGACTTTCATGCACAGCTTATATCAGGGTCTCGTTTCTAACATCATTATTGCATAAATCATAAGGATAAGGTACACTTCAATTTCACACAAATTAACGTGCATGTTTTACATAAAAGAACTCGCCGTAACTACTGCAAACAAAGAAACAACTGGAAATTTAGCGGTACAAGCAGCGATTAAAAACACTGTTATTTCCCATACCTTGCCCAATGTTCTTGTGATGTATGTAACTTTTGTACAGAGCAGGTGTGTAGCCTAATGTCTTAGTTTTTGCATGCAGTTACGGACCTATACACATGCTGTGACTTTACTGTGCCTTCATCGATGATCGTGTGTTCACTTGAATTTCTGTACAGAACACTAAAATGGCCTTACGTTACGTAAGGCCATTTTCGTATCGGTGTTTGCATACATTTCGTCCCTATATCAAATGTACGATGAATGACTGCGAATTTGATACTTGATTTCGTTCATTGAAAAATTTAGGTGAATTAGAAAGAAGTCAGTGAAATGATCGCTAGATCTCGACGTACAAGTTTTAAAAGCTTGTGCAAATTGTGAATATCGTTGTGCATGGTCAATAGAGCCAGTAATGCAATAGCCTACACTGTTAATACGGAATATGGACACCGTTTAGACAGTAAACGAATATTTGTTACAACCGTTTAAACGTTTAGGAGATTAAACGGAAATTGAGAGCCCTAAAGTCTGTTACTTGTCAGTATGGCAGTCTTTATAAAAAATTATGGCATTGGGGATGCCTTACTGATAGGACAAGTGACATGCAGGCCTACTGTCATTTTTTACATGGTGCCTATAGTTAGTTAACACAAATGCGGGACCACGCGATATTGCGATATCGTTTGGGTAGTGAAGGAAAATTTTTTTCCGATATCGATAACTAAAATTTCATATCACAACATCCCTACTATTACCTACTGAGTTTGCTCTTGAGGTGAGTGAAATACTGTTTGCATGGTTAGGTTCCTTACTGTTTCCTTACTTCATTGAGTTTAGTTTTATAAGTTCAGTACCTGATTGTTCCTTGTTTACTTATAAGCTTACTCAGATGAACTGACATTATTATGTATTAGTTCAACACTTAACTGTGTCAAGACTGCATGGTTGGTCTAGTGGTAGAGCATCCGCCTCTCAGGCGGGAGGCCCAGCTTCGATTCCCAGGTCGAATCATACCAAAGACTTAAGGAATGGAACCTTCTGCCGTTGTGCGTGATGCTCCGCATAGGCAATGGAGAAAGGGAAAACAAGCCAGTGAGCCACAACTGGAAAAAAGGCCGTGGCCGGCTCGACTTGAACCAATTGGTTGGAAACTGGGACGTTAAACCTCATCTAACAACTAACAACTTAACTGTGTCCCCTAGGTACATGTATTCAACCTTTTCTAGATTTATCATGCCAAAAGTTTGGTTCTGAGATTTGACTTTTTTTCTTTCTACGCTATAATGCATGTTACCCTCTGAACACTAGTTAAATGGTGAAGGTGAATCTTGCCATTGTTTGTCCACTTTCAATCTGGTACAAGATCCTCTGTGAGATGAAGTGGCCTCCTAACTCTGAAGTACTGGCCACCTTATCTTACAAGCTATTCCAGTGTTATTTGTCAAAATATGTATTTATGGTCTATAGTACAAGCTGACAAAAGTTGAACTGAATGTGAATGATTATGTGGTAGTATAAGAGACACACTGTCATTACCATTATTTATCAATCAAAGAAATGTAGAACATTGGTTAAGTGTTGTATTTGAGTGAATTATTTTCACCATTTTGTGCCTTTTCTTTCAGGACAGAGAACCAAGGGGAATCATTCCATTGGAAAACCTTCAGCTAAGAAACGTTGAAGACACCAAGAAAAATGTGAGTAGGGATATTGACTTTGTAGTAAAGCTACTTTCACGCTGCGCACAATGCTGTCCAACGTGATGCCATATAATATGATAAAAATGTCTCCAGGCCCTCACACTACAGGTGACAATATTTTAATACCCTATTGAGCTATGTGATTCAACAAGCTGGTAATTCTGTCTCTGGATTGGCTGCCCAAAAGTTTGGCATGGGGAAAAGCCATAAATGTTGATATTTTATCAACTCATTTTATCCTGTCAAATATTATCACATCTGGTGTGAACATTATTTTGACTTTTCTTATCGTTTGTATCGTGTCACATAGCATTGCATTGCACCTAGCATGGAAGGGCCTTAAGATTGATAGGACAAAACATGTTTGATTGTTCTATTCTTGTATAGCTAGTAACCTACATCAGTGTGGTATGGAAGTTTCCAGTCTTTAGATTACCTTGAAGTTAGTAAACTAGATTGTGTGTCTGGCTTAATTTAGCCAGGTAAAACTATATAACAGTGTTTAGCACTTTTGTGGCCTAGAAGCATCACAGTATGTGCAAATAATCATGGGAGTTATTTTCCAGGCAAAAGAAATACCAAGTTCTTGAAAGAAAAGCAGAGCTCTAAGCACATTTTTGCCTCCACAAATTGGAACTTGTGGAATGGACACAAGTACAGGTTAACCTCATGGATATTTTATTGGAGGAAGGAACTCCACCAAAACTGTGTATTTTTAGAAGGAAAAGTTATGAAATGTTTAAGACATGTTTGAGTGATGCCATGGAAGGCATGACATTTTTACTATTAAAGGAAGTGTAGGTAAAACCTGTCAAAATTAAAATAGCTTCATGCAGGTAATTTTTCAGAGGAGGATGGAGGATGTTACTCCAGGGAGGAACCTTATAAAATTGTCAGCCAGTGTTATATATTTGTTGGTTACTATGTCAGGATGTTACTTCAAAGTGATCTTGAAGGTCACCAAAGTGGTCTACATTCAATTTCCACATGTGTTTCTTGAGAAGTTAGTCGATTAAAAACTGCCTTCCTGGCAGACATGTATTACTCCTGCACCCATATTGGATTATTGGCGGCACTTGTAATAGTTTTTTTAGAGTTCTTTGTATTTGCATATAGAGTTAGTTAGTTGGATGAGATTTAACGACAAACTAACACGAATGTGTTATATAGTCTCAACTAGATAAAAAAGTAAATTTCAAAGATGGTTCAAGTTCAAGTTCGGTTACAGTTCAAATATGGTGAAAGTCCTTCCCTTTAATTGCCTCTTACGACAGGCTGGGAATACCGTGGGCATATTCTACAACCCCCAGCCCACAGGGGGCTTGAGTAAAGAGTGTATGCTATTCACTATTCATATATACAATCACAACCAGCACAAATCATAAATATTCAATAAAAATTTGACTATTTTAAGCAAATCTGATAACCTTGCATTTTACATGGCCAAAGTAAATTAGGTTTCAGTGTGTTATTTCTCAGGCGTTACTTTCAAAAGTGAGGTCAAACTCATAGAACAACAAATACAGTTTAGGCTTCTGTGAGCAATATAAATATTTATAAAATGAAACCAGTCAACAGTGGAGAGGTGACTTCATATTAGACCCATGAATATAGTGAAAGTGGATGATCTTGGTCACTATTTGCAAAGATCAGAGTAAGTACCTAAAAAGAGGCATTTATATTTGGCACCTGCTTCAAAGATAAATGAGGGTACCGAGTTTGTTACCCAAAGCTAACAGGTGTGATGTAATACATCTTATTTATGAGCAATGCTTTGTTTGCTTTGTTTCAATCTGTTGTTTCGGTGTTCAAATTTTGAAAAAGGCAGGGACATAAGTTTACCCTAAGTGTATGTGAACTTTTTGAAGTTAAGAAAATTCCCCAAGCATCTTGTGCATTCACATTACAGAAGTAAAAGAATAAGAGGGAGAAATTAGTTGTAGTATTAAATAAAAACAATACAGTGTCCATTAATGCAATGGTGTGATGTCATATGTGCTTTCCTCAAGGTTTGGGTAAAAAATGTCATAACTTTACATTCCTGTATCTTAAAATGACACTTAGGTATTGAATGCAGATTTTGATAGAATTTTTTATAACTAGCAGGGAGGTGACCTCTCCGTTACTAGTTTCTCCACACTGTAGCTAAATCAGTCTTTGAAGTTTTATTATTTCATCAGTTTTCCATTCCTTTATTAGCATTGTTTTGAGCTGTATGCTACAGACAACAGGGATGTAATTAAAGCAGCAAAAATGGATGCTGATGGCCGTGTCGTGGAGGGCCGACATCTGACGTACAGAATGTCTGCTGGAACAGCAGAAGAGAAAGAAGAATGGATGAAGGCTGTTAGGTAAGTCTCAGATTTCATCTGTCACGTTGAATTACGATCCCTTTAACATCCCCTGATGAGAAGTCATGTTCATATCACTTTCCTGTAGTGGAATATCATTCTGGACCTGCAATAAAATTCTCCATGTACTATCACAAAGCACAAAGCTGATCTATTGGGCTACTCTGAAATTTTTCTTTGTATCTGTTGCCCAAAATGCTTTAAATGTTTTTGCTTCATGATATGATACATTACTTTGTATGGCAAAAGAATGTCTACAAAGTTTTGCATAGGCTTTCTTCATCAGTAATTTTGAAATATGCTGTTCCAATAAGGCACTATGCCTTCTGTGGAATAATGCAAACTGTATTGAAGAGGTTTTAAAACCATCTCATATGGCTTGGGAGAAAATGTCCTAGACAATGCCCATGTTTGATATTCCATTTTGAGGGGAGGAGATATGCACAGGGTTTAATGAGTATATTCTTTGTTTCTGCAGTAGTGGATGTTAATGAAAGGTTAAGAGCAAAACACCTTACAATAAATGCCACCATTGCTAGTGAACTGCAAGGAATCTTACCAGTAACATTTTATCTTTGTATTCTCCCTGAGAAGTCTGCAAAATGAAAGATACAAGGAATTTTGACGATGTTTTGCTTCCTTGGAATGATTTTGTGTATCCATTGTTTTATCTTCGTGCTTGCTTAGGGAGGCATGTAGTTCCCTTGTCATAGAGAGATACCCATCCTGTCATTTGCTATTCTTTTGTGCATGTTATTTCAAGTTGATGGCAGCATTGAAGTAATGTACTCTAGTTGTGTGAACCTGTTACTGTTACTAAAGTCGTGTCAAGGACCAATCAGGGAAATTTTAACAATTTAAATGGTAGCCAAGATTGCAGTCTTTCTTGTAAGCTTCTAAGCTTCCCTTTGAGAACCATTGGTTGAATACATTACATTTATAAGTCAGGCTGGTAGTGTAAGAAGAAGGAGTGGTTCCTTGGCACCCCCACCCACATAAACCCTTGACAGCTTCCCCACAGACAGTGCCCACCACACATTTTTCACCCAGACACTTCCCATCCTGGGCTCTTTCCTCTTGGGCAATTTCTACCCTGAGCATTTCCAAATTTCTGGTGGGGGAAGTCATCTGAGGGGTAATCATCACTTGCAGAAATTGTCCAGCTGTGCAAATTATCCATGTTGGAAATTTTTTTTTTTTTGGGGGGGGGGCGGAGGGAAGAGTTGTTGATGGTAGAATTATCTGGGGTGGAAGGAGATGTCCAGCCACAGAATGAATGCCAGATTTTTAAACTATTATAAGTTCCATTATTGCAAGCTGATAACATGCCTTTATACTTTGTTAACAAAGTATCCCTTTGCTGTGAAATGGCCATTCAACATCTGTGGAATGCCAAAAGGGACAATATTCTAGTTAAACTATAAACTGGGATATTTTCTTAAATGGCATCCCATAAAATCAGCTTTCATGCATCCATTAAGCATTCCCATCACAACCCTTGTTCCTCAGACCTTATTAATTTTCTTACATATGTATACCTTCTGTGTGTTTCTCCCAAGAATCTTCCAGTTTACATTTTTCTTTGCTAATATATCGAGCATTAGTCCTCATATTTTGAGTTTTATTTCACCTTGCCCTATGATTTTATCTCTGCTTTGCTAACCTAACCTCAGTGAAGGGCTCCTGTCTTGTGGAAGGTAAGTTATGGATGTAAGACCATGGTGTATAAGATTTGGCCTAAACTTGTCAAAAACTTTACCATACTGCCCCAATGTTGCAAAGAGTTGACGTCTGTGTTCATTGTTAAAAGAATCGGTAGTAATTCTGCAACTCGTATTTTATTTAATTTCCACACAGTATCACGTTATGCTGACTGTTAAAACATCTTTTAGCCTTAAAATATGATGGAAATGCTAGTCAAACTAGATTGACATGATTAATAGGATAGTATACGATCAAAATCATATAAATATGTCAATATTTTGACCACTACATGCTAACATTGGGACTGATACATCTCAATGTAGTCACAAACCTAGACCAAATTGTCTTGTTTCAGGCCAAATTTGTTGCAAATTTTTCAGTGAAGCAGAAATTAGGCAACTTCTCATTAAAATTGTCCACAAGAATCACATGAGGATCTGATTGTAAATATTGTCACTTTTTACAGTGGCTGATATCACCGTTGGTGATATAAAAAAGTTTTGCTCGATGAAATTAAACCTCTCGCCAGTACTAATTTGCTGCAACTATCACTTGTGTACTGAAAGGATGGAAGTTTGTTGCCAAGAAGTGCCCATATATCGGCCATTTGCATTTGAGCTGTCTTTGCTGAAACTGCCCGCTCTACCTTTCCCCTTGTACAGATTTTTCAAGCAATTTTAATGTGCACCTTTGGTTTTACATGCACTTGGTGGCAGGTCTTTCTGTAGTGAACACAGCTTTGCTCTAAGTTGTTTATATCAGTGTGAAAAGTCTGTTCAGTCAACCTATCAGGGCCATTTTATCAGCAAGGCAAAAGGTACGACTGCACAGGGCCCTGGCTTGAGGGGTCCCCTTATTCTGTAAAACTACTGTAAAAGGAGAAAAATTAAATAACTAGAGTGGCTTACAAAACTATTGGCTTCCAAAGTTCATTGGACAAAGTTTGGTCTTGAATTCATCACTTAACCGTTAACTCAAATATTTACATTAGTTAGTCTTGTCTATTCCTTGCCTCTTAAACAAACTTTTTTTTTCATGTAAGTTTTTTCAAACTTTTTTTTCTATGCTCGCCCAGGGATCTCTCCCTAAGGAATCTGTACTGTGTTAAAATGGCTGTGGGTGCATTTGCAGAGTCACAGGGCTACTGAGAGTGATTATCAATAGGCCTCTAATTCAAATCTCTTTAGGAGCTCCTGTTTGTGCCTGCAAATAAAGTTGTTACTTTTGCAAAGTTTGTTTGGTGCAGGGATTAAAAAACATCTGATTTCTCTTAAATATGAAAATTATTTGTTTCACACCTCTGTTGGGTTGTTTGTTATTTAGAATGGTTATTTTGAATGATGGGAAGGATTTCCATTTGCTTAATTTATCTTTCAAGTTATTTAAAATGAACCAGCAACATTAGTGCCACTCTTCATTATACCTAAGTTTGCAAAGATTGCATTGCAAATGAGATGGCTTCCTTTGGAATGCCAAAGTAATATCACTGATGCTTGTGCTTGTCTCTTGAACTACAAGATGTTTCCCGTATTGAACTAATCAAAAAACTGTACAACTCTTGTGATATGACAAGCTCCTGACAGCAAATTTGTCATCTTTGCAAAGTGTTATGCCCTGAACATAACTGTAAAGGGGCAGGCCTGTAGAAAGACAAGGTACTGAAAGGTGCAAAATAGCTTCAAGGGGGGGGGGGGGTATAAGACATACTAAAATGCATTAAGGCGATGTTAATATTGAATATTCCAGGGGCAAAAATTTTTTCTAGGGGGGCAATGTCCTCTTGCCCCCCTTGGCTATGGGCTTATAAAGGGATCAGCATAGATGAATTGAAACAAAACTACAAAATCCTCTGTACAAGTTCATGTCATGCTCCTCAATACCCCCCCCCCGCCCTCTCTCCCCTGTCCTTTCTCTTTCTCTTGCTCTCCTACCTATTTTTGGTGTAATATTTTGCAATAAGCTTGATTATGCAGTCTTTTGATATGGTGAAGATGGTTACCAGACAACCGCTCTACCCATGTGAACAATTCCCACCTTGACAACTTCCCATAGAACAAAATCCCTCGGACAGTTTTCTATTAGGGTAGTTCCCTACATGGACAATTCAAAATTTTCTGGTGTGGGAAGTTATCTGTAGGGTAATTGAAACAGTTGGAATTGTTGGGGAGAATTGCTTGGGAGGTAGGGGAGGGGGGGGGGTAGTTTGGGGGAGAGGTGTCTGGCTATGGGTAAAGATGTCAACCATCACTTTGAAGGCCTGCCTGTGTCCAGTAGTGGTTAATAATGTGGTGTATATTAAGAAGCACACCTGGACACAAAAAATGTAAAAGTGGAAACTTTGATCTTTGGTTGTGTGTTTGCTTGTGGTTGGTAGGTGGAAGATTTTTAGAATTGGGCTGCAAACAGGTCAACCTCATATATATGTATATATTTACATATATATATATTCTACAAGCCCCGATTAATCTAACTGCCTAGCTTTCGCTTGTAGACATTCACATCGCTAGCCTTTTCACAGTTAATAGTGGTATACGCTGAGGAAGAACACAGGCGTTTTCGAAAATTTCGTACATCTGAGCTAGTATATTGTATATGTTGTACATTTTGTATATATTTGCAATATTGAAAAGTGCTTCAATATGTCAACCAGCCTGTGGCCTTCTTTATGTTAACTATATGTATATATATATTTCTCTAATTCCCACCTTAGGGCGAAAGAATTGTTGAAAAGTCGACCATAGGGCGAAAAAAAAAAATAGGGTGAAAAACGGATTCCCCTTAACGTTTTCACACACTTTTTATATAGGAATACGTAAACGTGCGGTAACGTCCTTTTACA
>WURT03054953.1:0-32920 GCA_009936505.3 Holothuria glaberrima
GTAGGACACATATTAAAATTACATATTTGCATATATTTGCATATACGAGTCACTGAAATTTATTATTAAAATACCATTAGAGTCTTGCATAACGGTCATAACCTATAGTAACTGCCTTTTTAGTAAATTGCCTACGTTGAAAATTTAATTAAATAAACAAAATATTACATGTTATATGTATATTTAATACTTGTATATTTAATACTTACGTGTCCCTTACAGGACATTTTTAACAATATACCTAATATTTTAGTGGTGTACTATACGCAGTGCGTGTTGTGTACGGTTTACACATGGTAACCCCATGCCAAGGGTCATACCACTATTTCATAGGTATCGAAATTTTTGATATATATATATATATATAAACAATTTATTGAGTCGGAGTAACACATAACATACATATATATATATATAGATCACGACAAATTTGTTTTGTAAAGGAAACCTTCACTCTTCAGGTGATCAAGTGCGACTGAAGTTAATCATGGAAAAGTAACAGGTGGTCTATTCATGTATAAACTTTTGTCTTAAATCTTGTGTGTGTGCGTTTGGAATGTAGGAGGAACTTATTTTTAAGTGTCTGCATTTGGACATTAATTCAGAGGGCTTATTGCAGGAAGCTTCTAGAGGCTTGAACATTAAGTAAAACTTTTCGTACAGGCAAAGATTACATCGTTCAGTAGTACTGTTGTAAGGTTCAGCGCGTTTCAGTATTTTCCATTTTAGGTAAAAGTCGATGTGTTGATCTTTTAGTGACCAGATGTATTTGCTCTGTTGTGTTTCTTTTGTTTGGGTTGGTGAAAGAACTCTTATAGTTATTATAGCGAGCTTTAGATTCTGTAGAAGAGATGCCGATGTATGTCTGTTTTTTTAAAAGTTTTTTAGGTATGACAGTTGCCTGGTAGACTATTCTCTCTTCCCTGCATTGGCTATCCAGGCGACACAGCTCTTTATTTCTACAATTACAAAGGGTTGGGGGACCGCGTATTTTTGGATTATATACTTGTTGTGGGCGTCAATTACGTTAATGTTTGTCATGCAACTGTAGCTTAATTTGACATTGTTCCCATATTAAAAATTTTTCACAATATATTACCTGATGGGAACTCTTCATCTAAGATTTTGAAGAATTTCTTTCCTGTATTGGTCTCAATGTTCCTGCTTAAAGAAGGGTTATACCAAATGATTTTCCTGCTTCGATTCTTGTTTTCCTCTGTTTTTGTATGCTTGTAATTAAGTGTGCGTGTATCCGCTTTTGTTGAGGGCGTCCTGGTAATCCTTTGACGCATCCTCGAAAACTTCCTTGTTAGATGATATCTCCGCCAGTTTTTTGTTTATAGCCACCGGGATGTTTTTGAGTATGTTTGGTGGTTGTTTCGATCGGATATGTATGTATTGTGGTTGGTTGTTGGGCTTCATGTATGGTTTGTACGTTCCTAAATTGAGATCGAGGGTAACATCTAAAAAATCTACAATTTTCTTATTTGCTTCAATTGTTATTCTTAGTCCGTAAGTGTTAACAATTTTGCTGATCTCTTGTTAGATTTTTTCGACGTTGAGGCGTGAGTTTTCCATAGCTGCCAGTCCGTCATCTCTATAGAGGCTGATATTGGGACCAAACGTCCGGGTTAGCTGCGACAGAAAGAACGTCCTGACCAATTCACATGTTTCCGCTCCATCGAAGGAACCCATGGTGACATCAAACAGATTGGTAGATGACTTCTTGGTCCACGGAATGTGCTGGTTGTAGAGTACTGATTTTTTGTGTGCAGGATGATTTTTCCATCGTTTTCTCTGATGTGAGTGAAAAGGGAGGCATAGTCCAATGCGTCATTCAGCAGCTCCTCGATGATTGATAAGCAGAAGTCAATCGCCTCAAAAGATATAAAGGTGGAGTTCCGCTTGTTTGGTAGCATTTCGAACCGGCATTTTAAGACAGACAGAGGTTGTGTTTTTCCATTGGTTTACACCTGTCGCTTCAATAGTGGTTTTATTGATGTTTTCAAGTATGGCTTTGCTTATTTTTCCAATTTCTGACTTCGATGGGTTTATGAGTCGGCAAGTGGGTTTGTTGTTAACGTTCGGTGTATGGTCTTTGGGGGTGATAAATGCGTCGATTTTCGGCAATAGATTTGATTCGATCATCAAGCTCTAGCTGTTCGGCAATTTCAAGTGCTTCATCATTTACATGTTTTACGTCGTCATTGTAAGCCATTTTGTAATCTTTTGTTATTTTCATATTTAGTAAATCGTTGCACGTATTCACGTTAAGTTTATAGCAGTTGTTGGTTGACGGAATTTTTTATCGTCTTTTCTAACGTTTTGAACGCCTGCTTGCAGAGTTAACTAGAAGCTGCAACTAACAGATTTGAACTTAATATTTTGAATAAGATCCCAAATTTTGTTCTTAAAAGTTTCAAGTTCTTTGATCTGTGGTGAATGTCGTCTGTATTTGAATCCAAATGTTTCCTTTTGTTCATTTGCGCTATCCTGATCTCATGTGGTGCAAAAAAATCTGTGTTTTGTCTTAAAGTCATTTCTGGTACTCTTCCTTGCTCGGGATTCGAATATATTTCGTCGTGTAATCAAAAGTAGTCCGTTCCATGGCATTACATGTAAAGTGCTTAATATCACTGAAGCAATGATACGAAATATGTAGGAAAAGGATATAATACATCGATAGAAAAGTGTTCAATGGAAGCCAGAGCATAATATAATATATATATATATATATATATTCCAAAGTTAAAAGAGAACCAACCAAATTGGTGAAGTGCTCGACCAGTGAAGAGAGCTTGATACATTCAAATGCAAGAAACTTGAAACTACATATCCATTTCGCAAAATCTTCCTATGCCAGAACTTGTCAAGAGCTGTTATCACTACAAATTAGGCGCTCATTCAAACATTCGTCAATGGACATGAAGGTTGACATTTGATGACAGTTTATCTCAGATTAAACTGAAAGGTGGTCTAACCTACAATGTCAATGAGTAATCTGATCCCTTTTATCAGTACTTATTTCAGGGCAGAATGTGTTGTAAGTTGTAATGTAAACCCCTCAGTGCTGGGCTACTGTTGTACCAGAATGGTCAGTTAAGCTTTAACAAAGCTGCTGCTCATTGGAACAACAAATTGAAGTAATGAACCACTGATCGGGTACTTAACATGAACAGCAGTTTTCCCCTAAAAACTGCGGTAGCTAGGACTGTTTTGAGGAAAGGCAAGTTTTGGGTCATGTCTGCTTTACAACACTGTTTCGTAAGAGCTGTACAGGTCCTCACTCATCATAGGCAGAATGAACTATATACTCATATCAAATCATTGTGGGTGCAGAGGGGATTATGCTACAATAACTTCAAGAGTTAACAATTGGTCCCTTAAATCCTCTCTTTAGGAATAACCACAATGTGAATGCCAATAGAATAACCCATACCAAGCAGAAGTGTCTACCTACAAGACTGAAACATTCATTTTGGAGGCCATTTTGAAAATATGCAAATCAGAAAAACATCCAGTCACATGAAATGCAGCCCTTTTGATGGTGTTACGTCTCAATGCTACAGGAAAACATTAAAATATTCAACACGGTCAATGGAACTGCATATATGCTCAAAGATATGTATTTTTTATTTCATGACGGCCATTTTGAAAATATGGCGCAAGGTCCCCTATTACAGAAAATTTTGTTGAGATCCACCTTTTATATCACTAAGAATATGTCATAGTTCATTTGTGCCAAATTTGGTCTTTTTATTAAAACGTGAACAATCCATGTGCTTAGAAGCTGTACTAAGACATCCCCCGCTCTTAAAGTGTACCTTATTGAACAGAAATACAAGAATATGTTCAGGGGCGTAAATGCGGGGGTGTGTGGGTGTGACACCCCAGTGAAAATCAAAAGTCGGTCCCTGAGCGCCAAAAAGTCGGTCTCAAATCCAGTTCAGTATGCCTTTGTAACAATAGACCAGACATGAACAACATTTGATACCTTACTCAAATTGAAATTTCCGGCGTAGATGAAGTAAACGTGAAAAGATTGCCCGAATTTTCTAATAAGTTCCTGAACTTTTGATCGAATCTCCGAAGAGCGTGCAGAAATTTTCGCGCGCTTCGCTCGCATGTAGTCGCTTGTTGGTCTGTTTATGTACCTGTCCTACAACGAATTTCGGGCGACTTTTCGAGATTGGGGCAAAAACTTTTCTGCCTATGATTATTACTACCTTCCTGTAAATTGGATAAGCGCGTAGCCAGAGGGGAACCAGGGGGCCATGGCCCCCAATCGAATTCTAAAAAACTATTTTTTGTTTAATTAACAGTAACTGTAAGACAGATTTTTGGACAAGGTGCAGTTGCCTGGACTTATGAATCCTGTATATTTGTATAATTATGAGGGACCAGAATGTTTAGTGCAACTTGTAAGGTCCATACTCGTTATTAGTAGTATTTAACAATCTGAGGTTCACTTTTCCCCACACCTTTCAATCTTGCGCCTTTCAAGCTATGAATATTGTCATTAGCAACAACGTGTTACTATTGGTAAAAGGACGTCCCGTCGCCTTCGGCAATTATCTAATTTTTGAGTATCCTGTTTCAAAGTACACTTTTGAGTTAACATGAGTTTTTGAAAAATAAATAGCTCTACTTATCGGAGACGGATTGAAACTATTGCTGTGCAATCTTCTGTCATGCTGACAAATTTTAAAGCTTGCTATACATGAGAAGAAAATTGTTTTTCATTTTCCTTCTATATATTGAAATTTGTCGTTAAAGTTAAGCAAAAGCAACAGATTCCAACAAAATTTAGGTAAATTTTCATGATCTTCAGCAAGCTTTTCTATCTTGCTCAAACACTTTTATTTGCATAATTTTTCTCCTGTGAACTGAGGGATGAAATGAAATAAAGGACGGATTTAACAACTCATCAACGTCTTCCTGATCATCGTCATCGATATCATAGTAAAGATTAAATTACCATTTATTTTATATGTAAACATTGTATGCAATTCTAGACCTATACAAAAACTGCATACTTACGAAGAAGTCGCTGACGTATGTCGTGCTACCAAGCATGATCTGGAGTCGTTTTTGATTCCTTGCCGAAGGCAAAAGAAATCATGAGGGCGATTGTGTGTGTATGCGTTTATGTGTGTATGTATGCGTGTTTGTGACGCTTGGCTTGCAAACACGATATATCAGGATAGCAATACTGTACAATTTTTATTCTTGGTATATAGAATTTTTTTTTATTAAGAGGAAGATCCCTGTTGTTTTGGTGAAGGTCAGATGTCACTTAAAGTCATCAGAGGTAAAAAACCTAACACCTTGTTAAGACGATATATCCACGTAGAAAGCATGGATGTTTTCAAACTGAGCATGTGGATGCGTTACAGTCAAAAGATAATCCCTGTTGATTTTGGTAAATTCAAAGAGCTATCTGAGGTCACCGAAGGTGAATATGCAAAATCTTACAAACTACTTGTAAACATAATATTTCTAGATAGCAAGATGGACAATTTTCATACTTGATATATAACTTTATCATATTGAAAGGAAGAATTCTGTAGTTCTCAGTGAAGGTGAAAGGTCGTTTAAGGTCTTTAAATGTCAAAACCGAAAACAATGAAAAAACACATTTAAAGACAGTAATGATGGATCCTTATTGTTTGATATGTAGATGTATTACTTAAAGAGAAAGTTAAACCTGTAGGTTTGCTGGAGGTCGAAAGTCATTTGTGGTTATCATAGGTAAAACTTCAAAAACCACGTTAACTAAACTGACAGTGGACGATACCTCCAAATTGTTTCTTGCGTTTGGTTACAAACGAAAATTTAAGGTTGAACTTTGTACGATTTCAAAGATAAAACTGACGAGAAAAAAAATTACTTTTTCTACAACAATGACTGCTTCAGTAATAAATCTTATTTGAATTAAATAATTATGAATTTGTGTAAAGGATGCTGGGATTTATGGATGATTAGAAATACTACATGCTGAACGAGTTCTTTGGATTAGAGCTCGATTTCTCACTGATACAGGTCCGGGTACGATTCCCTAATAGGACATGTTCTTGTTTCAGTTTTAGCTATTTCCTTTTGGTAGGGTTCAAAGTTCATGTGAGGTCAGCAAAGGTCAAGATGTGAAAACATCGTAAAAATGAAAAACTCAAGAAGTGTAAATTTGAGGGATGAACCGAGTAAGTGAAACAAATCATTCCCTTTCAGTAGGGAATCACTAAGACTGTGGGCTTACTGATTAAATCTGCTTTGCATATTCATTGTATAGCAAAGGATTGCCACCAGTGAAAAAGCTACAAGTTCAAAAGTTTATAAACTAGTTATCACATTGTACTTTTATTTGTGTGGTAAACATTCACTGAAGTGACGCCACCTGTATGAAAGTTTTAATTACAATTCCAGAAATCATCGCTACCATCACTGTATTACCTTTATCGACAAGATTGTCTCCTGTAGTGTTCCATACTTAAACGGCAATGGTAAGAAAGTGAATGCTTCATGTTCAATAGACCAAAGTGAAGTTGTGCTTATAGCCGCATCAATAATGTCTTATAATAGCAAAAGGCAAATAATTCTGGGGAAAGGCTTAGAGATAAAGAAAGCTGTACTTGTCCTGTAGATGGATCATATATAGTAAATGCTTGGTAAACTTTGGTGACGGTCAAAGGTAATTTGGAGTCAAGAGAGGTCAAATATGAAACCTTATAAGCACGATATCTTAAGAGGGGCTCTTGTGAGGGATCTTACACTTAGCACATAAGTCACCAATACTGAGTATATCAACTGATTATAATTGGTGGAGGTCAAAGGTCATATGTTGTCCAAAAAGGTTAAACAGTGAAAATCTTAAAATATTTTATTAAACATTGCAGCTCAAGGTAGGTAAGCACCAAGGATTTCATACTTGAGATTTGGAAAAGTCGTATTGAGTAGCTGATCCACATTATTTGTAGTGGAGGTCAAATGTCATTTGGGGTCATCAGAGGCAAAAAGGTCAGAACCTCGTAAACATGTAACTCAAGAAAGTTGAAGGGATGTTAAAGTTAAAATTTGGATGGTCCTTTTGTAGATCGTTTCTATCATTATTTTTGGTGGTTGTCAAGGGTCTTTTGAGGTAGTCAAGGTCCAAACAGGAGCATTGTTAACATGATACATCAGGAAGGGAGACTGTTATGAACGTCCTTACTATGTCAGTGCTTCATAGTCAGGTAAAGAAGCCTATTAGTTTTGATGCCGGTCAAAACTCATTTGGGGCTACCCTTTGTCAAATGCAATATACCTTGGAAAACTGCTTGTAACCATCTTTCAAGATGAGTAATACTGAGGTACTTCATTTGGTTAAGTCCTTCTAAACATAATTTGTAAAAAATTATACATGTTGTGATGCTATATCTAGCATGTAATGTCGAAATTTGAAATCAATATACTGATGTATGACCATAAAGGTAATATGAATTCAGTAATCCACCTGTTTAATCTTCATCCATGGAATTTGAACTAGAGAAGTAAATGCACAATGAAACTGTCAACCTGAAAACACAGTACTAAAATTATATCCACATGGTAAAAGGAAACACTAAGCCTTTGGGTTACTGATTCTTTGTTTAATCTATATCTGTTCTACTCTCGAGTCTTAAAAACTTCCATTTCCTTTATTCCTTCTTGAGGAAACACAAGTATCCTTATGATGGAATAGTTATAACGATTAATTTTTTTTTTCAGATTGATTATTTTATGTACAACAATGATCCACCAGACGATGGGAGATCAAGTAGAAATTCAAGCAAAGGTCATGCCAAAGGTATGTTTTGTCATGTGGCTTGTGGTGAATCGACTCCTAGTTATAATATTATGTCTTCAACGAAACTCTACCAACTAGAAATGAATAAGAGAAGCTAATTGCAACAGTATAAGTCGGAATATGAGTGGTATGTTATATTCTGGGAAGACAAAGCACTACTCCCCATAGCCAATTTTGCAAAGGTCTTGATAACTATTTAGTACATAACTGAATATCAAAGCGTTAGGTCCAACTGGATTTTCATTACAAAATGGATTTGTTGTCTGACTTTGATACATTGAGTGTGAAAAATTCCCATGAAGAAAGTATCTTATTTCAAGGGCATCTATGGGAGACACTTTAAATTTACGGCGGGCTTTTTTACATTATCTTCCAGTAATATTGCGTGCATGCATACTTCAGCTAGAACTTTTAATTTCAATCAATGGATGAAAAAGAGTCTGAGAGCCTAAGTAAATAATAAAAATTTCCATATACCGTTTCATGGCAATTTCGAATTCCAGTTGGTGGACACAAAAACACACACACGTATATAATCACGACTTACATGGCAAGATCCAGCTGATGAGCTTATATATCACCATTTTAATATTTTTAGACTTTCAACCTAACTACTGGAGTGACAAGTCAAATATAGATGTATTTAAATTACACTTTGGGCTTTTAAATGCAATTAAATTAGGTTTTAAGTCAATATAATGAGATAAAGAATCAAAATTGTGAGTTGCAAATTCACAACTTCGAATAAAAATATGTAGCGTTAAAGTTAGATTTACAAAATTGACACTCGAAATGTCACCTTTCAATTAAGATTTGAAGACAACGGCCTTGAATATTTCAACTTAAAAAGTAAATGTGATGAGACAACGGTTAGTGCGAGGGTATGAAAAATAAAAAGCTGGATTAAATTGTTAATTGTTTTATAAAAGGTCAATAATTTGTATATAAGTTGAAATCGTGAAAAGAAAATTTTATTATTAATATGAAAATAATATCATTCTATTAGTACAACGAATTTGATTTAGAGCTAATAGTATGATATTTTCTGTTGAAATTTTGACTTTTGAAGTCAATTTTTAATTTTTGAGGTCAGTACAATGAAATGAAATGTTAACAGTAGGGAAGCGGAAAAGTGAAATTATACAGTATGACCCAAAAAGCGCATTAATAGTTTAAAGTCATGAAAATGAGATTGAAAATCAATATTTTAAGATTCAAAAGTCCAACCAATCAAATGCAAATTCAAAATGTAGACTTTGAGGTCAAAATAGTGAGACCAAAGTAAAATTTCTAAGACTATGACTTTCCGTTGGAGACTTTGAGCTGATTCTGTCGATCCATGTCTTGTTTATGGAACCAGAGTTTGATCCTTCGCTTTTAGGACACCATTTTTGGAAAATCCGTCAAGGAACCAATTTTGGACTGACCCCAGTAACCTAATTAAGCAACAGGCACTGGCGTTTACACAACCTTGGCAACATTTTTTGTATGTTATCTGGTGCAGGATTGTAGCATTCTCTTTGCTGAGATGCATAAGATCGAATCAAATCACAAACAGATTCAACTTTGGTTACAAACAATTTACTTTAATATCTAGAACAACTTCTTCCTATAGAGGGCACAATTACAAATTATACTGATACACTACATCCCTCCCCTTTTTAGTAAAATTGACCCTTCACATCTGCAAAGCTTTTATCATTACAAACATGTACTATTTCAAACTTTTTCATCTGTTTAGACTGTTTAGGTATGTACAACGATAGATAATATACTGCATCAAACATTAATATACAAAGAACTTTCCTCTGAGTCTTCTTTCTGTTTCCTGTTTGTTTACTTGATATCAGTTACAAAATTTTTGAAACAACTTGGCATTTTACGTGTACGTTAAGGTCTACTTGGCTGGATGCCAACATCATCAGCTATACCTCCTGACACCACTGAATTTGAAACTTTCTCACTACTCACCACTTCTGGAGTGACCTTTTGACCTGACTCAAACTTTTTTACATGAGATGAGTTTCTCTTGTAACTCCCTCAGGTAACTGAACTGTAACCTGGCTATGATATTTATCAACTACTTCGAAAGGTGTTTCATGATATGGTGCTGATCACCTACACTTATGTCACTTTCACTGGCAATCCTCCTTTGATCTGCAAAATCTTTCACAACCTGTTTTCTTTCAGAGTCTCTATCCCCTATCTCATGAGACTGATTGTATTCACTTAACACTGGCAACTTACACTTAATTTGTCGACCAAACATGATTTTAGCCGGAATCTCACCGGTAGTAGAATGTGGCATTGACCTGTAAGCCAGAAAGAATCTATTTAGTTCCTTTTTCCAGTCTCGTTTCTCGACTTATGCCACTTTTATTGCCTTAAGAAAGGTTCTGTTCTGCCTTTCGATTTCTCTATTGGCTTGAGGCCACGAAGGAGTCGTCGCACGGTGTACAATATCACACTCTGCCAAAAATTTCCTAAATTTTGATGATGTGAAATTTGATCCATTATCCGTCTTAAGTGACTTTGGATAACCAAAACGTGCAAACATTTCCTCCAAAGCTTTAATCGTTTTTCTCTGAAGTGATTGACGTCATTAGCTCAACCTAAAAATCTGCTGTAATAGTCAACAACTGCTAACACATTTGTGCCTTCGGGTAATGCTACCAATATATCGGCTGCTAAGTCCTCCCTAGGACCAGATGGTAGAGGGGTTGATTGTATGGGTTCCTGTTTACGTAGATCACTTACTATTTGACACCCATGGCAGCTTCTACACTTACGACTCATTTCTTAGTCTATCCCAGGCCACCCCACCATACTTTAGTCTTAGGCCTTTGTTTACATTTGACTATCCCGTGGTGTCCTTCATGGGCAGGATCTAGCTTGTATGGGTTGACTAATCTAGTACCTCTCAAGAATATTTTTCCAATCACTGACAACTCAGAACGTACCACCTTGTATGATACAGGTAACTTTCCCCAATTTTCAGATTGAAAACATTCTCTGACTATGGATAACTCTCCATCCTTATCCTTTTCTTTCTCTTGAATAGACATTGCAATTGGTGTAGCCTGTAGAGCTACATATCCTATATACTCATCTTCATTTACTACTGCATCAGTTTTACCAGACACTATTCATGATAAGCAATCTGCAATATTTTGGGCTCCTGGTATGTACCTTACAACGTAATCATAAGACTGAAGCCTGAAAACCCAAACGCTCGATTCGATTCTCGCTGATGGTTTTGCTCTATCTGAATAAGTAAATTCTAGTGATTTGTGATCGGATAAGATTTCAAACCTTATTCCCTATAAGTACAAGTGAAATCTCTCTCATGCCCAGACTATAATAATAATCAACATATGTAGTGCGCTAAAATCAAAAAGCTCTAAAGCGCATAAACAAGAAACAAATTACACGAATACATAATTCAAACAAGAAAGTTTACTAAATGCC
This sequence comes from Holothuria glaberrima, assembly GCA_009936505.3. Lineage (NCBI taxonomy): Eukaryota > Metazoa > Echinodermata > Holothuroidea > Aspidochirotida > Holothuriidae > Holothuria > Holothuria glaberrima. The sequence goes on from WURT03054953.1 coordinate 11,291, forward strand.
AGTTGAAAAAAGTATGCATTAAAAATGTCGAACGAATCAATTAATCTAATGCTATGAGGTAAAGAGTTCGCTAGACTCTCCTTCTCAATCTGAGAGTAGCGTCCTTCAGCATCTGACAGGCTCCTGCTAGCATGTGATATAATTCTAAGCTCACCATTCTGAATTTGTAGTAGAACAGCCCCTAAACCTACAGGACTGGCGTCAGTAATAATTTGGGTGGTCGCATCTTTACTAAAATACCCTGGTGTTTCAGGATTAATTAATGGGTCTCTTAGAATGTTGAAAGCCTTTTTTTGTTCTGGACCCCACCTGAATGGCTCATGTTTCCTTGTCAGTCTTCGGAGTGGTTCTGACACAGTTGGCAGATCAGGTATGAACCTGCCCACAAACTGAACTAACCCTAAAAAGCTGCGTACTTCTGCTGCTGTCTTTGGCGTACTCGCATATTTGGTTGCTTCAATTTTATCTTTGGATGGCCCAATACCATCTTTCGACAGATTGCGTCCGATGTATTTTAGCTTGCTCATTCCAAACTGGCATTTTTCGGAATTCAGTGTTAACCCTACAGATTTCAGTTTGTGTAATACTGGCCGGAGCCTTTTTTCATGTTCCCTTTTGTTTGTCCCGTGAACCACAATATCATCGGAAATATTCTCTGCCCCTTCGCACCCTGATAAGACATGTTGAATAATATTCTGATATAGTTCTGGTGCAGAAGTTATTCCGAACAATAATCTTTTGTATCTGTACCAACCTCTGTGAGTGGCAAATGTAGTAATTTGCCTAGACTATTCGTCAATTTCTATTTGGTTGTACCCCCATTTGAGATCTGATTTGTTAAACACTGAACTTTTATTTAGGTCTTGGAGTACCTCATCTACTGTAGGGATTAGAAATCGCTCCCTAATTATTGCCTTGTTTGCTTGCCGCGTATCTATGTACAAGCGCATACCATCCCCCGTTTTTCTTTGAATTAAAAAAGGGCTTACCCAAGTAGTAAGGCCTTTAACCTCTTCTATGATATCCTTAGACAGCAATTCATCCAATTTCTTATCAAGCTTGTCTCTCAACTCATAAGCTATTTTTCTAGCTTTTTGGGCTACAGGTTTTGTTTCCAAGTCTATGTGTAACTTTGCCTGATAGCCTCTCAATTTTCCCACACCATTGAAACATTCTGGGAACTCCTTCTTGGGATCACCCATACTATATGAAAAAGTTAGACTCCTCAGTTTGGTTACAATCAACCGTATTCACATTATAACCAGGCTTTAATGTCTCAGCTGTCTCTTTGCCTAAAAGAGCTTGGCCTACACCAGTCATTACAAAAAAAATCAACCTTTACTGCCTTGGTGTCCCCTGCATATACATCAGTTGAAAACTTATCAATAATATCTAATGGTTCTGACTTACCATATGGACACAATGTTTTGTTTACTTTCTCTGATTTACACAGAATTTTATTTTCTTTTAAGTGAGGTCATGTGTCCACGTCAATAATGTTGCATGAGGCTCCTGAGTCTATCATCACTGAGAGATTAACACCACCTGCAACAAAATCCAGTATACCACACTGCACTAGATTCCTCTGTTTTATCTTGCACTAAATGCATAGCCTGAAGCAGTGTTACTGTTAGTATTACTGCAGTGGGTTCTGCGTAGCTTAATGTATCGCTAGAAGAAGGTGTAACTGTGGTACTGTTTCCGCGATTAGGCCTATGTCTGTCTACGTTCCTTTTTCCAGCATTTCCCGACTAACCGTCTCTTGGCTTTGTTTTGCAACAAATAGCGCAATGCCCGATTAATCCGCACTTTTTACAATGTTTGTCTCTGGCTGGACAGTCTTTGTCTTTCGTGAAGTGTCCATCTCTTCCGTCCGCAACGAAAACAATTTCCTTTCCGGTTTGTTTTGTGTTTCCCAGTGTCTTGTTTATTCGTACTAGGCCGCACTGACACTCTGCTCACGTGACCGGATTCGGTGCTTGTGTTAACGTTACTGTTACTGTTACATTTCTCCATATGCTGAAATTGAATGGCCACAGCTTCCATCGCCCTTGCAATTTCTTGCGCTGTTTTCAAGTCCAACGCCGTTCCTTTCGCCGTAATTTCCGGCATAATTCGGATGAACTGCATTTGTCGATTAACTGATTCCTTATCTGATCATTTTATGTCGTTTTGAAGTCGCAGTTCGCTGCTTGACGTGACAATCTGGCCACAAACTGATTAGTCGATTCGGGTTCTGTGTGGCGCGTTTGTCTGAACACTTGCCGCTCATAAGGGATCTTTATTTGGGGCTTGAAATGGGCATCCAGTGTTCTCATAGCTTTCTCGTATTCCTCCGCAGTATCTTCTCCAGTTACTTCTGGATCCGTATGGGAAATATCTTGAACCGCTATTCCTGCTGAATGTAAAAGTAATGCTCGTTTCTGACTGTCATTTGTAACCCCTTTACTAACAAGGTAAAACTCAAAGGCTCACTTCCAGCTTTGCCATCTTTGTGACAGGCTAGTTACGTGTTCCGCAATTCCAAATTGCGGTATTTGGCCAACTTCCACGTTAATTACAATACTTATCCTCCGAAACGTCAGATGTAGCATCTCTCTGCTGAGATGCATAAGATCGAATCAAATCACAAACAGATCCAACTTTGGTTGCAAACACTTTATTATCACATGTAGAACAATCGCTTCCAATATACGGCGCAATTACAGAATCATACTGATACACTACAAGGATTTATGCTCACTTTATATCCAACAAAATAAGGGACACATAGCGTATCAGAACAGACCTCAAAATGTGATCAAAAATTGATTTTCGGTATACCTAGCTGGTACAAAGGTTGGAAGCCAAAACACTGTGCCTTTGATAGCCCTCCAAGAATCTCGATATTTGAAGCTTAAAAATTAATATCTTGAAAATAAAAAGCAGCTTTTTAACGGCTAATTTACTTGATTGATGAAGATCCATCTTGAAAAATGGTGGGGACGCGTGTCTGCTCCCTGATACTATCAAGGCGGAGGGCGACAATAGGTTCGCGCGTAGCGTACAAAATTCTTTTGGCAAATTTACCTCCCAGATCGCCGGAAATAACGCTTTTCAGGCCCAATGATGCTCTCAAACCTCCTTAATTTTTAGATCTCGGGGCTTTGAAATTTAGTTTTGGGAAATATGTGGACGGTGCAGGAAAAATCAGGTAATATATAATCCACGTAGACATTTGCATACGATAGGTCTGGGGTCCTCTCCCAGAAATCCGTTATAGACTGCCGCAAATGTGATTAGTCTGTCCTATATTTAACAGCTGTGGATAAACATAATAAAATGAGAACTAGTGAAAATTTAAGTCACATTGACTGACATGAATGCTGCCGCTGCATGCTCCTATATTAATCTTAGAAAGATCAATCAACGATTCGTTTCACAAAATGTGCTGCAACCAGTTTTCCACTTTTCACATCTCGAAAGGATCCTTACCTCTTTGGTTTTCTGCTGACCATTTCCCTAAACAGGTTTTAAGGGGCGTTTAAATCATGTTTATATCTTTTTTCTATTTTTATGTATCAGCTTTACATGATATAGGTTTCCAAAATTTTATCCTCCCAACGTATCTCCCGAAATTGACCAAAACTTCAGAAAACACTTCAGGACGTAACGCTAGCTCAAATTTCCATCAAGCGGTGTGTTTAACGATTGTTTTGTTTGAACTCAGTCCGTTTTGCTGACCACACTTCATCAGTCACATGTATAGGTTATGTTTCACATGATTGAATGTGTTAATGCTTTACAGGGGACGTCGCGCCTAACAGTGTCATTAGTAATAATTCTGGTCTTTTATAGCATGTCATTTGCAAAATACTGCGCCAAAGTTCACTAAAGGGGAATTCGGAATGCAGCGTTTAGTAAAGACAAATTGGTGGGGACAAGGGGATATCATGTCCCCACCACTGAGAAGTTGGTGGGGACGCGCCCTGCTCTGCCCACCAACTTTTGCGCCCGTGATATACTTCTCCCTCTGCACGCAGTGACTTCACTTTAGCAACTATCTTCGAGAAAAAAATCAAAAGAAATTCTGATTTGCGGGCACGTGATACGTCAGGTGATACAGAAACGTCGGTAACTGCGCAGTATTGTAACGTTGTAGCATGGTACAGTGTATACTAAATCGGATAAATATGTGTACTGTGTATGTATGCAATGAATACCACAACCTAACGCTCGCTGTAAAAACCAGTGCAACTTCGCACAAGAAGATAAGCAAAAAGTTGTCAAATTCTTGAAAAAGAGGGCAAATACATGTCACATGTGTTTGTTTGTTTTGTTTTGGAAATAATCCTAGGGAAGTCGCTTTGGTCTGTCCCAGCTAGCTGTTGGAGTTAGGCCTTTATGCTTGACTAGATGAGTGTAACACACTGGGTGAAGTACTAGGGCTAATCAAAATGACCTATAAATAAGTCTTTGAACTTCAAACCAGTCATTGTGCGTTACTCTTCAAGTGTGCTTAATGTGTAATGCCACGAGGAAGAAATAAATTCCTTCTTGTAAGTGGAATTTATTGAGGAGTGATACTTCTTAGGTTTACAATGTTCCGACATAGCCTAATACCTTTGCCTGATTGTTTGCAAAATGACTGAGCAGTGATTAGAACTTCCGCCCGATATTTTCGATCCATGAGGAGTCAACGCCCCATTTTATGTTTGGAATCTATGATTATAACATCTTTAGGTTAAACCTAGTTCCATATGTTTCTTGGTTGATATTTATCGAGGAATACTATGAGAATATTCATCACAACCATACAGGACGAAAGGAGATTAGTTACTTAACATGGACAAAACAACAAACGTGAATGTTAAAGGTATAATTCTATGTACCGCGTCTATCAAGTAACAACAAGGTTTTGTTGAAAACATATGCTTTTTTAGATTAAGGGTGGGGGCTTACTTCATGAGTGCAAAGTTGAACCTACTTGCGTCAAATGTGTACAGCCTCGATGGGGGGGGGGGAGGGGATGCGGGGGATGTCTAAGGGAAAGCTTGACATTCAGGTACTAAAATTGTTTTTCCTGGCATATGCCGGCAATCAAAGCAAGCGTACGCATTGTCTAGCAGCTTTGGGACCGTCTTAAAAAAGTAAATGGTGCCGACTAAGCGGGGGCTCGAGCGGGAAAAGCCCCCTTCTGGGTACGCGCCATTATTTTGTGTATGGAGGGGTTTAGAGGGACTTGGGACGTCTTTGGGAGATGATTTGGCTTACCACTACAGTAGGCCCAGAATGGCTTTTAAATATCCAACGACAATGGTAACTGGTAGTCAGGGCTGTGAAAAGATAAGGGGAGAGGGCTGACCCACTAAAGGATGCGAAGTGTTAAGTATAATATCTCCAGGATCAGAAGCTACCTAAGTTGTCTCAACACTCATTATGTACAATAGGGAATACTGCAGCTATCTATAATTTCTGCAATACTTTTGTGCTACAGTGGCTCATTTGCCTATGCTAATTTTGAGGTTGGTATCATGAGAGGATTTTTGTGAACAAAATAGAGCTTTAATATGGCTCTGGAGACTGTATGGAGGAGAACTGTTGAATTGCATATTTACTGGACAGTAAACTTTCGACCATAAGTGTCCATAAAGTAAGAGAGCTGTTATCCTAGCACACTATTCACACTTGGGGATATTAGCTGACTACAAAATAATGCTTTATGAAGGGAAGGGCTACGAGACAACTATTGAAATATCATCATACAGGTAGATCATAACAATAACTGCACCGTTAAAAATTTCAATTTTAAGCTTGTCCCTAGTAAATTAGGGGACGAGTTGCTGTAGCCAAGGAGGGGAAACTGCTGTCTACTACCCCCTTTTTGCCCCCCTGAAAAGTTTTGAGAACAACTTTCCATGTTTTCATACATCTTGTTCCTATGAAAAATATTTCACGTCCTTCCACACCTTTTGTGGCTACAAGCTTGATCCAAATCAAGATAAAAAAAATACAAGGTCGTGGGACGATTACTTCAATACCCTAGGGGTAGAGTTGCATGATTGGCTTTATCTCTGTACTATCCCAAATTGTATTCCATGAAAATGCTTGATCTGCACTCCTCAAATTACCTGTTTTTATTTTCTTTTAAAGTTAGTCCACTTGGATGACCTTGAAAGATTACATATCTATTGTAAAGAAGAGACGTGGTCTCTTTACAACATAGAGCAACAACGAGTCACACATAGATGTTTTGAGTGACAAAGATATAAGGCAACCAATTTGTGCAGTACTACAGTGATTTCACAAGTTTTGGGCATTCTGCCCTTACAGATGTCCGTCATGATATGTACCATTTTGCATATTGTCAATGAAGTAAGCTTTGTATACAGAGCGACTTTAACTAAAAATCTTTAACTTTTCAATATAATCTTTTAAATGTCTTCAATATTTCACTCTTTTGAATGTGGGACAGTCACTTGATTCAACATTCAACCTTTATCATATTGAACTGCAGGATGGCAGTATTCTACTACTGGGGTATATATTTATATCCAACAATTAGAGGAAATTTAAAACTGATGTTAAAAATGCTCTACAACCAATGACCTGCAGCAGGCAATAACCACCAAAAAATACTGGTTTCATCTGCATGCACTTTAAAGGCTATGTGTAGTGATACACAGTGGAAATTTGCAAAATGACATATTTGTTATGTTTGTAAATGAAGTTACTTGGTTGTTTGCCCTATTACATAAGCTGTATGAGAAGCATGTAAATTGAATAACCTGGGCAAAAAAGGAAGAAAAGTACATAAAGGTCTTATATGTTCCATAGTAAGTCGTCCAACATACTTTAAAGAAATGCATAACTGAACTGCTGGATGACACTAAAGATTTCTTGACATATACATAATTTTTAAAGAACTTAAAAAATCGGCAAAAATTCAGCATGAACCGATGCACCTTGCTACTGATATTGCAATAAAACTAGAAATGTGGTTACGGAAACCGTAACCACTGTTTATCGAAGCGATTGATAGGCTACTATGTGAAAATTTTTACTTCCCTGAATGGTATTCATCCGAGTCCCAGATGTCACAAGGAAGGAATTATAGAACTGAACTTGCAAAGAAATCACGTCACAACAGATCACTTAAATACCAGAATTGCCTTGTCTCAAAGATATAGATAGATCATAGACATCATAGATCATATATATACTAGGCTGCAGTATTGAAAACTGATCACAATATCGGTTCATACTACGCCCACTGAAAAAAAAAAAATACTTTTGCCAAATTACCAATATAAGGCCCAGCCAAAACAATGGTTCACCCACTCAAATGCCGCGTTCCTTGTCCAGACTACAACAATATCACTACTTTATAGGCCTGGGACCTACAATACAAATCTCTAAGGTTACAATTTCAAAAACTGTGACGTTATGACAACCACACTGCTACAGATGTTTTAAAAAAATCCTTGTATGCCACTGACAGTCTGTATATAACGAGATATACGAGAGTAAGGCCAACACAAAGTGCACGGTATCCCATTTGACTGACGAAGGCTAAGTCCCATTAATTAGGCCTAATTTGTCTACTTCTAAGTTCTGTGTCAGTTGTGTCTAGGGGCCGATAACATTAACAATGCTGCTCAAATGGCCTACAATATTTTCGATAAATTTACGCGGCTGTAATCAAAGTGCAGGATCTAGGAACGTTCCTATATACTGGTCGGTGGCTGTGTTTCGGCAGTGCGAACTAACAGACAGCTAACAGTTGCAACGCTGTTGTTTTCGATAAACACTGCTGTGCATGTGAATGTGATACACAGAACTCTGTGTTGTGCATGTGGGCCTATAGCGACTCCCTGTACGAAGGATCCACTGCTTGCGCTATTGTGTCCAGTGTTGCATGGCTGGTCACAGTGACGGTAACTTCTTTCTGTTGAGTTTGAGCTCATTTGAGGTAATCAACAATGTAGGAAGGGTTACTATTACTAGGACTACTGAAAACTAACGGTGTTTTACGTCAAGCTAATGTATCCTGCGAAACAAGTTATACAATTAACCTACAACATTCATAAGTTTTTATAATGAAATATTCTATATTTTTTCGTTATTTAGTGAAAAGTCCTTTATTCCGACTGTCCTTGCTTCGTTCCGATCTACAATTTGTAACAAATGCATGATGCAAACGACATGCCTAATACTGAAGAACTTTCCCCGAAAACCCGGTACAAAGAAACTGTCACGTGACCTGAACCTGGGTAATAGCCTTCGCTTCCATAAACATAATAAACTTTTGTTACCAAAAGTATTTTTAACATATTTACCCCAAACAAACAAATAAATAAATATGGCCTACATCAATTTGACTGGTTACACTTTAAATGGCAACAGTCCTCAGACCATATCCCTCATCCTCCCCACAGAAAAACCTGAAAGTACCATCAACACAAGGGATGCACTGAAATCTTTCACATTGAACTTGAAAGTACCATAAACACCATGGCTGTACGGAAATTTTTCACATTGAACTTGCTGAAACATAGTTTCATTTCATGCAGGTACATAGGCGTAGGAAGCGGGGTGGGGTGGGAGTCTTTATCCCCCAGTCAAAATTGTGGTAGAGCGGAATTATGCTTCCACCCCGTCAATCTAAGAACGAACAAAATGTCATAAGTTGGCAGTAATTTTCCTTACCATTTGTCCAAAATGATGCACCTGGTTGTATCTAAGGACCCTTAGACTTTCACCCCCTCCCCTTAGACCCCTCCCCAGTGAGGTATATCGAAACGACATTTAGGACCCTTCCCCTCCAAATTGTATCTAATTACCCTTAAACATTCCCCCTCCACTTAGAGCCCTTCCTCATGGAGGTATTCCAAAACGACTTTTAGTGCCCCCTGTCCTTCTTATGCTCATGCTCAGCTAGCACTAGTTAAATTCATACCTTTTTTATTGCAATTCATTTACTTTTTTATTTAGTTTTTATTTATTTCATTTTTTATTTATTTATTTTTTTGTTGCAATGTCTTTTTATTATCTGTCTCCATCGGAGTTAACTTATTGTTATTGCTGTGTTCAGGATGTGCTTGCTGCTACCTGTCATTTTTGCTTTGTAAGATTGGAGAAGCATTTTCCCAAATCTGTAAATAAGAATTTACTGCTACTACATTCACAGTGATTTCTCTTGCGACTCTTTGTCTTCTTCACCCACATGGGCTGCTGTAAGTTTTATGGAGCTGTTGCTAAAACCTCTCCCAACCTCCTTAATGAACAATTCATTCACATCCACCTTCCACACATGTTTATTTAACCCTGGTATTTTCGACAACTGCACAGATTTCTTGCATGTAGGGTGACTTAATAATCACCATATGTTACAGTACTATACAAACTTGCTGGAGTGGAGTGTCCTGATTTGGCGACAGTTATCTCAATTTATTGCTAATTCCGCACTTGCATGATAAATTGAAACTATCTTCTATTATGAAGGACCATTCAGCTAGACTTGCCCTAAGTCTCTCGCGATGTTCTTTCCCAGCTGATAGGATTGCTATGGTCCTCTACTCTTTCACTGTTCCTTCTCATAATGACACCCTCTCAGGCCTCTCCGACTGTACCGTTGCAGTAACAACGATTTCTCACATCCCCCGCTTTCTACACCGAATCACTGTGCTACCCATATCGAACATCACGCAGCGAACGGGGCTCGCCCCCAACAATCTCACACTCCCGCTTTCTACACCGAATCATTTTATTGTCTTTATGCACTGCTACATATATCGACCAACACACTACGAGCAGGTTCCCTCGAGAGACTTGCATCTTTTGTACTTGGTGGGCGTCACATTTTAGCCAGCGATATTCTAATATGAATATTTACCATTCTATAGGCAATGGAGAGTTTCCAATATGTAAACAACTCAACGCGCAAAGGTGAACTGCAACGTTCGTAACAAGGGATATGAGTATTTATCTCTGAATATCCAGCAAATGTCGTACAATACCCAAGCTGATTGGATGATAACGGTTAAATTAATTATCTTTAAATGTATTCGTCCTTATTTTTGGATGAATAAACTTACCAGAACCAAAAGATGCAAGTCTCTCACGACAAGCCGCTCGATTGAACAGCCCGCTCCGGTAACAGTACTTTACGTCTGTGCGTGTGTGTGTGGGGGGGGGGGGAGGACAAGAACCATCTGAGACAAGTGCTATCGCCTTGCGCTAGCGCAAGTTGCAAGGGACATTGGGAAGTAGGCTGAGATTGGTGTATTGCGGTACAATGTGATGGAGTCGCTGTGAGGGAAGGAACAGGCAAAGAATGAGTGGTGGAAGAGAGAATAACGTGAAAGACTTGGGGCAAGTTTACCATGCAGCCAAAACAAACCGGGTGGCCTCAGGTCATCATTCTTCGCTAGCATGATCTGTGTAGCAAAAATATTAAAAACAGTTTTCATGTTTGAAAATCTGATGTACAATACTGACACTGTAGAGACTGCAACAAACTTTTAACACATTTTGGTTGAAAAAGGAAGCAGCCTCTCAAGAAAAATACCATGATGCCCTCTGAAAAATAGTTGTTCCCTTCCACACATGCAGTAGTAAAGTTTTTGCCTTCGTATTTTGTAATAATATTACTACTTTATTATAGGAAGACTTAAAAAACAGATACAACAGACTTGGCCGATAGCGTCACGACTTGGCCGATTTTTTAATGATAGAAAACCGCGAAGATCAGATATTCACAGCCCAACGGACGCTGGTCTGGCATTGTTGAATTTTATTTCCGTGCATTCACTAAATCTGAACCGATTTTCATGCTTGAAGATTCATTTGGTAACTTATTTAGCGACTTTATCCGATTCTAGTCACGTTATACGTGGAAATACAAATCGATCCTAAGAAAGGTTTTGAAGATGGATGCCCAGTATCTTAAGGTTTACCGCAAAAATACGCCACTACATTGCTGGATTCGGAAATCAAGGTCAAAGTGCAAATGTCCAAGATTCAAGCCGACGAAAACTGTAATATGACCAACGCCTTGGTATGTAGCTGACGTTACAAATCTACGACATACACTTGACTGTAGCCTAAGTTTTATATAGGCTGTAGTATTTTAATAGATACACTGTCCTTTGCTTGACGTGATTTATTTTCCCACCTCTCATAAATTATTTCACTAACCAGGGCTGCACAGATGAATTCACACTTAACAGCCAAACTTTCCTCCCACAAGATCTGCTATACCTACATCATTAGGGATGAATAATCATGGCCGAGTGACTACTATAGCACAATGATCATGGACCTACAGTTATATTTTACTGTACGAAAATCCGACCAAGTAATTAATGTCGACCAGTGGTAATGCCATTTGTTTAAATGAGTTTATACTGTTGCGGCTCTGAACTGCTGAAGGCTATACAAAGTTAACGTCTCCTTATGTATTAGCTGACGAGGCTTAAATAACCTAACGTTAAGAGGAAATGGTACGGCACACGCCGGTATGGACAAATCTGTTAGTGCCAAACAATGTGCAAAATTGAGTTATCGTATCACACTAGCCGTACATTTTCACAATTTTAAGTGAGAAAATGCCGTTTCAAAGCTATTTCGAATACTATTTATACAATGTAATATCAAATTTTGACAGAAAGTAGGCTAATTCGCAAACACGAACATCTTACAGAATTGTTGAGCCGGTGTTGTTCGTAGTCATGGTCTAGTTATGAAAGATTACGTCACACGCTATCTCGCGTTGCCCTTCTCACCAGACTTCTGCGACTCCCGTTGTGGAATCCCAGGGGCAATGTGAGGTTGAGTTAGGTGCATGCGCAGAAGACAAGAGTGACGTCATAACGTCGTAGCCGACGTCCGCGTCGTATTATCTAAAGCTCTCTATCGTTATGGAAAGTGACTCCCCATGGAGACGCAAATATCGGGGCGGGAATTTCAGTTTGACATGCGCGTCGTTCTAAACGGTGGTCTGCCTACAAAGCTAAGAACTCATTTCATTAGAAGTACTGAGCATGGCGTAGCATTCATCTACTGCCGACGTTTTGACAGCAATCTAACGCAATTGCGTTCGAGACCTAGGACAGAGACGAAGATTTAAGCTGTCTTTAGCCTCTTTGGAAGAGATTTAAAGTGTTGGTAATTTTGAAAACTTCTAACGTAGATTATGCAGGCCTAAAGTTAACTCTTGGCAGTAGCTTAAAGGTTAGTTCAGATGTAGATCGTAGCGATAAAACCGTGCTAGCTAGCTGTTAGCAATGTCATGATGTTTCATTGTTGTTAGCGAAATTGGTTCAACCTTACAAGGACTTGTGCTGTCAGTACAACCTATGTTTACCGTTACTGGTATGCATGCCATAGTTAATATATACATACTGGCATTAGCAACAAAAGGATCAAGATCAATTTTACTGTCCCACTCCAGCTCTAAAGCGCGCATGGAATACCTGTAACAGGCAGACTGTGAATAAAATTTAAGAGCCCTACCAGTATCTGAGAAGAAGAAAATATTTTTATGAGCATTCATTTGTGGGATGTCCATGACTGCATTATGCTTTCGAATTGTTTTAATAGTTTCAGGGAAGCTATAGGTGTAACACAGTGTAAATACTAGTTAACAGTACCTGGTTAAAAGCATTAGGGAAACTTGTATAGAGCTAGTAAGTATAGATTGCCCTTACTCAGATATTAGGCCTACAAGGCTATTATCGTTTATGCTGCTATGGTAACCCATCATGGACAAAGGATATTGCACAGTGCAGTGGTAGCAGTGATATTCAATTCACCTTAATGTAATTCTCCAAACTGTCAAAAGCCAGTCTCGAATGTCAGTCTCGAATGCCATTCGAGAAAGGGAAACTACATATAAAGGCCCCGACCCCGTCAGCAGTACATGCACCCCGGTGCTCTTATGTCATGAATCCGTACGAATGAGCCGCTTTTGCATTCCTGTGTCTGCCCGTATTAATAACGGATACGTTTGAGGAGGATGGGATTGGAGGTACAAATTTACCACAAACACCTGTTGTCCTACAACACATCAGTTTTGGAACAAAAGCAGGCGCCCTGAAACTGTTCAAACTGAAGGTATAATTAAATCTTAGATTCAACCCCACCATGCATCCTCCCAACCCATCCAGCGTAATCAAATCCATACGCTAGATCAGTTAGAGGTGGATAAGGGGAAAGTCATGTAGACCAAGTTACATGGGCTTACGAATTTTGGGCGGAAGTATGCTTTTTGACAGGAAAAGTACAACCCTAAAAATTTTACTTCTATTTACCTTTTCTTATTTGAAGCGTGTATTTCTAACAGTGAAATCTCAAAAGAGAATATTTTCAGCAAATTTATTGTTGGCACGCTGCGTGCCATCCAGTGGTGGCTTTCCAGCTCGAAAGTGTTATGATGAAATCAACTGCCCGCACCCCTACATATTTTTCAAGGTGTATAGTCAACCACTGAACCAGAAGCATGAACATTTTTCCCGGCATGAGTATTCAGTTACCATTATGAATGGCCCAGGATTTTCGCTCTTTCAAAAAACAGTGGTCAAGTGGTAATATTTGTGATTATCTGTTTAGAACCCGTTGCAGGGAATTTAGAGAATATTATTAAGATATGTTTTACCGTACTACTGAGGCGGATCCAGGATTTTTCAAAAGGGGGGGGGGGTAAATTTCGTTAGGACAAAGTTTGATGCTACGAGCGTTAAAAGGCTACGAAGCCTAGATGGGGGTGGAGGGGGAGGTTGGTGAAACTTCAAATTAGACTCCGTTAAATGTTACTTCCTTGCACTATACTCGTCAATACATGACAGCTTTGGGGGCTTCGTCCCCGATGTTCCATACGAGCGTTGCCTCGACCCCACTAGAAGGTTTCGCATTCCCTGGCCTCGTCTTTTGAAAATGAGATTCCCCATCTAGGGACAAACTTAAGGGATTGTATGTGGCCCGGGAGATTTTCCTGATGAAAAATGTGGCCCGCCAACAAAAATAATTGAGAACCCCTGCAATAAGGGTTATCATGTAGTTTGCAGGCCACTGGAGTTTCAGATTTGCATTTTTTTCTTGGATTTACTAATACTGAAAACATACAAGGGTAATAAAAATTACTTTTTTCTTACATTAGTGCTACTACTTTTACGCCATTTTCCTGTGATGTAAGCCTTTACATTGTGTTGACAGTTCGAGATAAATTATAGCATGAACGATAGCTTTGGCGCAACACGTAGTGAAGGAAGTCGTTGTCCAAATGATTTCTCTCAAACTTTATTTTTCGGCGGCACAAATTTCGGCTACGTTATCATTATAACAACCTGTCGGACAGCTTGAGTGAAATAAATCCTCCAAACTCTATGCAAACTTTACCTTCCTTCATCCTCTCCATTCACAAGACAGGCCCCTTCAACACCAATGGGACCTGATGTTAGTTACTACTGTGAAGCCCAATCAAAGGGTGGGTCACACTACAGCGATTTTAAATCCGAAATCCTATCAGAATTTTTTTTCTAAATCGGATCAATAGTTTTTATTCAGACTTTGTTGTAAGGATGGTCACGCTGTATCGATAACTGATCTTATTTTGTCTCACGATAAACTGTTCTGCTAACATTATATAACTGATATTGCTCAACGGATCTTCCTTCGTCTGTGATTGACAAGACGAAAAGGAAGGACAAAAATTGGTGAAAGTACTTGAGAGATCTATTCACGAAACTTGAATACGATCTTGCGACGACCTTTAATCATCATGAGGGAGGTGGCACAGGAGGGGGGGGGAAACCTTTCCAAAATTTTCAATCACTGGATTTAAACACATGGAGAAATGGATACAAATGCGGGGCAAAATGGTGAAAAATATTACACTATTTGGGCACTTAACTAAAGACCGTAAAATGATCATTTCAAAACATGCTCCTTTGATTCCTCCCCCAAGTATGGTGATGCCCTGCGTAAATGTGTTCCCTTTCCCAGCATTTCATGCAAATTCATAGCCAGGCACGGCATGCACTGAAGGAGGCCAAAAGCTATCAGGGGAGAAATGTTCTTTGGGAGATAGTTAAATGCATTAAGGGAATGGCAATTTTGAATTTTATGGGGGTTCTATAACACCACCTTTAGCTACTTACTTGTTTTGATGAATGGCCAGCGAAGAGATGCTTTTAAAACTTGCCAAACCCAGTTTGGGGCATTTGAAACTATCTGAAGTGAATTGAGTCTTTATGACGCCTGGGCGTATCAGCCACGGTAGAGTGAAATTCATCCCCGTGTACGTCCGGGAGATATCTAGTGACACAGGGTACCACCGCCTTGTCGTTTTTCTCTTTCCTCTGTGAATCTTCCAAACGTAGAACAGAAATATCCCCATGCATCGGATCCATCTTGGATCTATTTGTGCAGAACGGTTTACGCAACTGGTCCGCAAAGTATGAATTGAATTGCGGTTTGTGCGGGTGTGAAAAGTGTCCGTTTGACACTCGGCGAATAGTAAACGCAAAGCGGATTAGTATGGACGATTGACAAACACGTCCCCTACTACACTCGCCAAGTTTGCGGCGAGTGAGGGTGGCGGAGAAGTATGAACCTAGCTTAATGCAAAAAGGTAAGACGGTGATTTTTCAATCTTGAAGATGTGTTTTAAAGGTTATTTAATAATTAGAAGATGGTAAAATGCCTCCTTCTTTTGCGGAAATCTCCTAAATATGCCAAAGCTTTCGGCGCCTCCCCCAGTCCCTCCACAGATGTGTTGTCTATTTGTCCCATCAGCCTGGAGCCTTTGGACGGGCCTTAACTCTTGAGTCCTTGGAGGACGAGTCAGTATTTCGCTGGCGCCCTTCAAAATCTGCCACATTTCCAAAAACGTTTCACAACCACTAGACTAGATCAAGGTTTCACGCCTTCCTTCACCGCCGGTTGAGGATTTGTCATCACGAAAGGAATCTTGAATGCGCATCTGCATTTGTTGTACCCTTGGCCGGACCCACTCTTAAAACCATGTTTGTCTACCCTTCATTTAAACATGTGTTTATTCTTTTCTTTGACTCATTCATGGTAAGATTATGCCACGTGATATACATGTTTACTCAATTGAATACTGAATACAAAACTCCAGAGGGAATTCAGTGGCTTTGGTTTGAGGGTGTTTCAAGTTGGTGACCCATTAACACTACGTGATTTGATACAAGTTTTCAAACTGTTGTACCTTACGATGATTTGGCTTAGTAGCTGGGGCTTACCGTCACGTAGTCTGAGAAAAAACCACTTGGGAAAAATAGAAAAGGAAACTGTTGCTGTAAGAGGATAATTCAGAAAATGAATGATCACGGAATCATTTTACTTAAAATTGGTAGTGTTAAGAATCGGTCCATTCTTTTCACAGGAGTGGTAGCATTCGACATTGTAACCGGCTTCTGGATGATCCATAGCGTTCCGAAATTTATGAGCACAACTGTATACCAATGGCCATCAAACGCAATACCTAATGGACAGAGTATTCTCTGCATAACATTTGAGGCATCTAAGAAGACAGAAATTTGTGAGATTCACAGTTTTAAATATTTTTCGTTAAAATTAATCCCTTATATTGTTATTTGAATTTCCTTAACGTCACATGCTGCACCTTACGTACATTTTACCTTACGTAAAATGATTTTAATATATAGGAGGGCAACCTAATGTACAATTGTTTTGTTCATTGCTATTAGCTAATTTTGCAGTGTAGAAAAAGAAACCAAAATCAACACCTGTAAAAGTCACTTGGATTTCATGCAGTGCATAGAAAATTGGTTCAACTTTTAGCAAATGCAAGATTTACCAAGCAAAACTTATTGTGCGTTGTTGCTTTCATCTTTCTTATTGTTAAATATATTTTGTTTATTACCCATTTAGATTTCCGCAGACGCTCAGCTACAAATATCTGGTGATTATTTTGAGTATAATGTATAGGTCTTAGCCTTCTTGATTACCGTATCTTCTTTGCAGACAATCAGTTGAAAGTTATTCAGCCAAATGTGTACCACAGAGCCAATGATGTTTTAGATATATTGCCAGACTTTCAGGAGACCCCACACTGTTTGTACCGAAGAGAAGATCTTACTTCACTTGGAAATATAAAATGGATGCACTTTGCAAAACACGGTACTCTTTATGCAGGTAAAGTGTGCCGTTACTATTTTAGAACAGATTGCCTGTAAGTTAGCAGTAGGTTAAGTCAAACGTGAAACCCAAGGTTTAATATGCAAAAATAAAAAAGTGCCAAAGTGCAATAATTCTATTGTTTTAAAAATATATTTTGGAAAAAAGAAAAGGCGGTCATTAACTGTAAAAATGTAAAACCACTGCCGTTTTACACACATCGCCTTGCTAATAAAAGGTTATTACCATGTCAACTATCCCTTCATATGAGGCCACCTATCGTCTACGGTCTCTTCTATGACCACACAGTATTTCTTCCACTCATTTCGTAATCTATGACAGGGTGAATTAGACAGGGAAGTCAACATTCCCATCTAAACTTTCTCTAGTACTTTTTACATTATTTTTAATGACATGGGTGGACTCAGAGTCCACCTTTTCATCACTCCTTTTTTGAGATGATCCTAATTGTACAACAAAATTTTTGGATACTGTACTTGGTTGTGAGATCCCAGGAAATTCGATACCACAGTAGTAAATGAAGTGATATAATAATTAAGGCCTTTAAGGGCAGTTGTTTTACGACACGAAGCGACCACGAATGTGGGAGAAGCCTATATGGCTTATGAATTGCCACCTTAGGTTGGGTGGCTAACCAACAAAACAATGATAGATCAAATTTGGTCTCTTTGAGAGGCTTGTTCAGATGGGAAAACCGTAGATTACTCTTGGATGAAAAACCAACTTTGCTTTGACCCGGCCAGGGATCGAACCCCGATCCACCCGGTTGCTAAGCTTTATCGCTTAAAATGCCACCGCCTCTTTCCACTCGACCACAGCACCAGTTTAACATTGCGCTCACTTTGGTTCACAAATGTAGTAACTTCATTTACTGATATCTCAAGTAATACATGTCCAATTTGAATGGAAGTTTCACCAAATTGCGTAGATTTAGTTCTTCTTTCATATATGAAAATTAAAGTTATGCTTGAACCCTTCCTTTAAAGCTAAAGCCCTTCTTCAGTCCAACACACAGTGTTAAAATATGCACGGTGTAGGTCGTTAGCCCCGCCAGCACCTTTAATGTGCCCAGACCACGCTTACTGTTATACATCCTACCCAGGGTACTTCTCTATTTTTGAACACAACCAAGTTTTACAGACAACAGAAAATTACCGACTCCCACTTGTGAAATGTGCTTAAAATGTATCACTCGAAAATTAGACACTATACGTTGAAAATTTTTCAGGGTCGGAAAAGGTTTACATAAATTACTCCCACTCGCTTTTCTTTCATGAAGACTTAATGGGTAGAGTCGTAACAAATCCTGGCTACATACCCCAATCTCCCCTACTATGTGTTATATACGTACGTACGTACATACATACGCACTCAGTCATGAAAACGACTTGGACGTGGAGAACTGCTCTCAGCGGGACAGTCAAAACAACGTTGTCAATTTATTGTGTTTTGGGGCACATTGTACTTTTTTCTTCAATCTAAAAATATCAGGTTCTCGGAATCGGATAAAGTTTACTTCCGCCGACATCATAAAGCATTGAAGTGGAAACAATGTCAAGCACGTATTACCATTGTAGCTTTTTCACGCGTTTCCACAATAAAACCTGACTAAATTGGCACTTAATAAACCTTAGAAATTTTCTTAAAATTACGGTAGATAGGATGCTTGAGAGTCCTATTAAAACGAAGCTTTGTTGAAACGAAGCTATTTGTTGGAACGAAGCTATTTTGAAACAAAGATTGCTAACGATCAAATGTACAATCCCGTGGATTTTTCTTTGTTATAATTTTTAATTGCTTAAGTGGAAGGAACAGGGAAAATTTGCAAAATAGTTTAGTTTTGTATTCACTTTCAGTTGAAGTAATAAAAATACCGGATGACGTGCATCCATAGGAAAATTGTCACGATTTTAATGTTTCCACTGCAACAGACTTTTATCATATAGTGGCTCATAACCTGAATTGTAACCTTCGGACTTCAACTTGGCAATCATCAGAACCTCCTACTTGCAAAGGTAATTGCCACGTGGAAAGCATTTTTCACACAAAGTTCCCTAATGGTCGTCTCGTTTCTACCAACTCCGATCATTCCAAGTGGGCGATCTGCCATCAGGAAAAACCGAACTCCAGAAAGAAATACATTTGTGTAGGAGATTTGAATAGAGTGGTAAGTGTCTTTATAAGCAATTAAAAGTTTCACCACACGGGCTTCATTGGTATGATATGGTCCACTTTCGATAAATATAAATGCGACAAGGTGTATGTTGTCTGACAAGATAAACTCGAGCAGAGAATGGAATTGAAAAAGTGAGTTCGATAATTTCTTGCCGCATGGAACTGTGGAGTGCGCACGGGACAAAAAAATCTAGCTCTGTATAAGTGTACTGCTATGTCCTATTTTCGTGCATCCCCAATTTCTCTACCCCCCCCCCCTTTTCGATCCCTCCGGATCTTGGTCTCGCTCTCTCTCCCTCTCTCTCTCTCTCTCTCTCTCTCTCTCTCGATAGACCGATCTCGAGATCTCGAGAGGTAGGATCAACGAATGTTGACAGACACGACCAACGAAATTACGTAGGTAAAGTCAGAACAGTTTAGTTGCAGTCAACTACACGCTTATGCTGACAAAGGGAACACCGTGCTTGGAAGCTTTCGGTTCCTTATTTTTAATATTCTTCAGCCAAGTAAAACAAAACAAGCTAAAAGACATTATAAATACGCCAGTGCATCAGAACAGGGAGGTGTTAGGAAGGAGATCCAACATTATATAGACTCTTTGAAGTAATGTTTGTTTCCGACAGTTATCTTGCCTTTCTACTCAATTTTTTTTTTCAATACCTTGATCAACTAGGATTGGTGATGCATTGTCAAAATGACAATGAGCAGATACACCCCTTACGTTGAACTCGTTAACTTTTCGTTGCCAGCCGTCATACAAAATGTGAAATTTTAACCTTCGACGTTGTTCGTCACACTAAATATCATTTCATTTAAAGTCAGCTAAGGATTTCTTTACAACGTACTTTAGAATGTGTTCCTTAATGATGGGAAAATTTGCTAAAAACTGAGAGAAAAGCATTAGCTTGAACAATGTTTCCAGCAGGTGACGTATAAAAAATCGCGGGGGCATAATTAAGGTACATTATTTAAACGTTTGTTGCCAGTCGTTTCACTGAAATTCTTTACTTAAGTTTTGTTATTGGCGGAAACAAACCTTACTTCAAAGCATGTATAAACAATGGCCATTGTCTCGGGATTACTTGGAAAAGAAAGGAGGAGATCATCATAAAAAGGGTTTAGTCAACAGGGACTTAACAATAGAAACAAAGAGACCTGTCAATCAAATCCCAGTGCCTGAAAAGAAGTAAATCACTTTCAAGTACATATTGTGTGACAGATTTGGTTGTTGTATCTCCTTCCTAACACCTCCTTGATCAGAATTAACAGGTCAAAGGTCAAAATGAAAAGCAGTCTGCAAGTCAGATCGTAGCACATTTTTAACGATACAAAGCAGTAGCAGCCTATTGGCAAACTCCAAAGAAAAACCAGTAAAGCGTATAACAATAAAGAGACATACAAAGGCGATAAGAACAAGAGGTAAAGTGGACTATGGTCAAAACAAATAAAACCTAAAAATGGAGAAAACAAAACTGGAATACGGCAAAGATGTACAAAAAGGAGTAATAAGCTGAAGTAGCTGACTCTTTTGAGGGAGTTAAATTCTTTCTTCTTGTTGAGAACATTAGGGTGCGTAGTGCATAGTTGCGCCATCCAATGTGCTTCTCTTTTGGTTAAAATTGTGTCCACATTATAGGTACTGTGAATTTTTTCAATGATAAGGAATCGGATTTGGCCGAGATGGGACTTCGAATTAAAATGTTCCGACAACTTACACCTCGGTTCGTTTCTAATAAGGTCCGATTTGTGTTTGCGAAAGCAAACCTTAAAGCCCTACCTCTTTTTAATTTTTAAAGATATAATTAGTTGAAGGCTTTTCAAATAATATCACAATTTTCCAGTTCTTACATCTACCCCTCCCCTCAGCAATGTCCCCGAAGGATGGCATTGACGCAGATGTGAAAAAGAAAGGGTCATCCTGGGTGTCAACTATGTTATGGCTCCGCTCAGCTAGTATTATGAACTGCCCCTAGGGATTTCGCTCAGGCTACGGTCCTGGTCGGTAAGGGTGGTTGACTTGATCAACTGGACTGTGGGAAACAGTGCGTGGGTGAAACCGGCGGTGAATTAAGTGTTAGGCACCGTTGTCAAAGACAACAAATAAGACTAGAACTGCATTTGCCTGCAAATACGCAGAATTGTAGTGCGTGGCAGGCAAGTCCTTGCAGCGTGGAGCCGGTCTTGGTGGATTTATTAATCGAAGCCTTGGCTACAACTTCAATTATTGAAGTTGCTCAGTTTGTCACGTGAATTTGTGCCTCCTTTTATGGCTTGGCATATGAATTTTTCAGT